>JAOEGL010000140.1:0-44536 GCA_034509955.1 Urosaurus nigricauda
GCATCTGAAACAGAGACAAACAAGCTGTCTGTTGCTTTCTCTTGTGGTTTGGTTGGATGATTTGTGTTTTAAATGGAAAAGCTTTGCTTTACAAATGGGCTAAATGAAACAAACTCAATTCAAGTGATGTTTGTCAAAATCTCATGAGCCAATATGAAGATGACCTGCTGACAAGTCTACCTATCTTTTCATATTACGGTACCCTTAAACTTCCAAAACACCAAAGATACACAACCCTAATAGGGACTTTTTCTGGGCCAATTTTTTGCTTAAGTTCACATCCACACACTTAATACAGGCACCCATGGCATTTACTTCAATAATCAAATGTTATGCAAGCATTCTGTTGCATCAAATTACAAAGGCCAAGGCTTCTGAGGAAAATCTGACAGACGACTGAAACAGAACGTTCCCTTGTAAGGAAAGGAGGGGGAAAGAGAGAGGGGAGGAACCCAAACAAACTTTAGAAGCCAAAAATGAAAAATTACCAAAGGAGGGGATGACATTGGATTTGTTAAATATATCAGTTTTTTGAGATACATAAAGATTCATTCTAGACAACTGTGGAGAAGGGGAATAGCTTATGCACATAATGTCCAAAGGTTAAATGCAGTCCTGAAGGACAGGTGTTGTTAGTTCTTTTCAGGAACCAATTCTGAATGGGACTACAATTCCCCTGAAAGATCAGATAGTGTATCTGATCAGCCTATGTACTAGAGGCTCATTACTTCAAAGGCTCATAGTTTATGGTCATAAATAACATAGCAATGACTAACATGCGTCAGGCATCCAGTTCAGTCTACTGCAATACATTGTACGTGGGGTTGTCTTTGAAGAGAATTCAGGGTTAGTCCTAACTATAGTCACAAGACTGCTTAGACTGGGTGCTGGAATCTCATCTATGGGGAAAATATCTCATCTGTGTGAAAAATAACTGCACTGACTTCTAGTCTGTTTCCAAGAGCAGCTCAAAATGCTGCTACTTACCTTCAAAGCCCAACATAGCTTTGGACTTGTGTGCTTTTCAGACAATCTTCATTCATTCTATATGTCTCCTTGTTTCCCTAGAGCTCTCATCTGGGTGCTTAGCCTTCTGAGATCAGGCTGAGGAAAAATTATCTGACACCATTATGGAGCAAGGTGAAGACCATTTTGTTGAAAATTTTTAAAACCATCCCTGTACTTGTATTTACTACATTTCACATACAGTAGTTAAAGTATATACTCATGTATAAGTCTAGAAATTTTAGTCAAAGAATTGACTCAAAAAAGCTAGGTCAACTTATCCATTGGTCAATGTAGGTACTATACTACTACTACTATTAAAAGAGGACACCCCCCTTCTCTGAGTAGCGTGGCGTAAAATGAGTGCATAGTCATTCTGGAAGCTCCTAAAACAGCACTGACCCCTCCCGCTTTGTTACAGTGCTGCTTCTGACATTTTTGTATGCCTGGGTGAGAAAATGGTGGGGATGGCAGCTCCATGGCGCTTCCCTTCTAAGGAGCACTGAAGAATTAGACTTTCAAGGATCTGAATAAGATATTTGTGTATGTCTGTCAGCTTTTTTGGGTTAAAATCAGGTAAAGTTATCATACTAATGTAAAACAGACGTTTGTTATTGTGCACCAAAAAGATTTATTCTTTGATTCCTGTCTACAAGCAGAAGTCACCATGCAATACTGTTAAAAAGAAATTAACACAGATGTGAAAATCTGCCTTCAACACTGTGAAGATGTAAAAGAGGGATAGAGAAAGTATGGCTCCTAACATTTTGAAAGGCATCTCCCAGAATAATTTACCATTAGCTATGCTGGCTAGAACTGAGTTTCATTCCAACAATATCTGAAAGAAAACACATTTCCTACCTCTACTACAGAATGAGACAATTAGACCTAAATTTTCCATTTGGCTGCTTTGTTACGAACAAAAGTGATACACGATGACAAAAATGCTAAAAGAGCATGGACTGGGTTGTCATGACTGTGGTGGGCTGAACGTCAGCTAGTGCAAGGAAGGGGAACCTTGTCCAAAAAATTATTCCATAACAGTAGGTGGGCAACTACGAAGGGGACAGCAGACCATTTTTTGTTCTTAAGCCTGCCTGGCAAGCTACACCAGTGAGCCAACCCCCCCCCCCCCCCAGCATCCTCAATTTTTAAAATGTTCTTTTTCATTTTTAAACTTCTGGACAACAGCAGTGTTTTTCTACCCTGCTCTTCAAATATCTTGACCACACCCCATCCTGAAGCCAAAAAATCCTGCAAAAAATCAGCCAAAATAGAAACATGAAGTGAGTGATGTTACTCCTGGTTTCAGTTTTGCCTGATTTCCATCCAGGATTGTTTGCCTTTTGTGTTTAATCAAAGTATGCAGGGTGGTTGTTTGGGAAGGGGGGGGCACATCCCTTCTGCATTTTGCAGTGATTTTCTATTATTTGGGGGTGATTGCGATCATCTGAGAAGTTTTTTTAAAAAATGAGGAGGGTCCAGAGGCTGCACTTTGAGGCATCAAGGGCTACATATGTGGCCTCACTCCTTTCTTCCTTCTAATCCTTCTAATGGTCTTTCACTCTCTCTTTCAATAGTAGCATCTCAACTCACATTCTCCAAGAGACATTCACCCTGACCAGAGCTTAGAAAGGTTACCTTTTTGGACCACAGCTCCCCAAATCTTCAAGACATCGTGGTCAAAGACCATTCTGAGAGCTGTACTTCCCCCCTCCATAGAAAATTTCTGACCTGCACTCTGATCATCATTCTATTATACTTGCCTGCTATTATTCATTCTTCCTGTGATGGATACACTAGAAGCAACTTAGCCTCTCACTGCCATTAATTTCACCATCATTATAATCAGCATCAGCATCATTACCTCTGCCACCACTATCATCCTTCAACATAATACAGATCCTTCATCAGTCCCTTAATACAGCAACCTTGCCCGACATTTCATGGAGTGATTGAGAAGAAAACATCCAAATGCTGAAGGGCTGGCTGGATCAAAGGTCCATTTAGTTATGTTTCCTGTTTTCAAAGAGTGGCCAACCAGGGGATTGTAGAAAGCAGGGTAAGGTAGTCTTTTATGATCCAAACAATTGCTGTTCAGTAGCACTTCTGAATCTGAAAGTGCCATAGAGATATTATGACTCACAACCTTCACCATGAAACTAATTCATAATTGACCTTAATTATTCACCTGTATATCATAATCTACACATACTTTGTAGAAAACCTGCCCATTGTATTTGATGTCACCTTATTGTTACTTGTTCTAACTGGGGGTACTGCAGTTTATAAGCTTGTATAGATTGGTTATAACTCTGTACACGACAGAAGTTATTTTCAATGCAAAAAAATAAAATAAATAAAAGGAGAGAAAGAGAGGAGATGTGATTACTTGAACTAATCAATAGTTCAATTTATTTCCCTAAATTACCAGCTAAATCACATGGCCAGAGAATATCAAAGCTACAGAAGGTTTTTTTTTAAACATACAGAAAGGCAGCAAACACTGGGACTGTGAGCTCTGCAAGAGCTTTTTATCATACATGTCAGACCATTCCTTTCTATATTTGGAAAGTGACAGGAAACAGATGTGGAAATAGCTGCTGCTTATATTCCCAAAGAGTAATTAGGGAGATATCAGTTTAAACACTTATACACACCAAAACCAGGAAAGGGCTGCTTCATGCTGCATCCTCCTGCCTACCTCAGCACAATAACTTAGCCCAATGACATTCCCGTTGAGCTGAACGAGCCCAGCCACAGATCTGATTTGAGTGCCCTCAAAATATTTAAAAATATGAAAAGTAAAGAGGGCCTTTTCAGAAATTTGGAGACTCTTAACAAAATAAACAAAAAATTTCAATGAGCAGAAGCAAAAAAAAAAAAAAAAAAAAAATCCCTAGAAGTCCCTCTTCTGGGATAACTTCTTTTCTACCAGTTAGCATCTGCACATGGCTAATTTGTTCTGCAGTGATATTTAAGGTCACTACTTGCCACACATTTATATCCTGTAGTCTGTTCCCAATGACTTCATAAAAAAGTACAGAGTACACAGAGTGGATTTTTCTTCAGAGTTGGGCTTTTTCTATGAAAAGTGATGGAACAAATTCAGTCTGTTAACCTTCCAGATTTCTGGAAAATGTTTCTAAACAATAAAGAAATGATAAAAGTACTTTTGGGTATCTTTTGAATGGTTTACTCAGATACATGTCCTTCTAAGTTAAATGGGCCTTGTTGTTGTTGTTAATGGTTGTCAAGTGAACTTCAACTTTTGGTGACCCCATGAACGAAACCTCTAAGTCACCCCTTTCATCAACAGCCCTGTTCAGGTTTTGCAGACTCAAAGCTGTGGCTTTCTATATTGAGTCTATCCATCTGTAATACACTCTTCCTATTTTCCTACTGCCTTCTACCTTAACAAGCACTATTGTCTTTTCTAGTGAGTCATATCTTTGCATGATATGTCCAAAGTAGTATGACAATCTCAGTTTAGTCATGTTGGCTTCTCGGGAGAGTTCAGGCTTGATTTACTCTAGGACCCATTTATTGGTCTTTCTAGCAGTCTACAGTATGCTTAGACCTGTTCTCCAGGACATTTCAGATGATTTGATTTTCTTCCTGTCAGCTTTCTTTACTGTCCAGTTTTCACAATCATATATAGATACTAGAAATATGATGGCATGGTCAATCCTAACATTAGTATTCAGTGGGGACCTGGGGGTATGGTGGTTATATGCTGGACTGCAGCCAAAAGGTTGTGAGTTTGATCCTAGAGGAGGGCTCCAAGGTCCACTCAACCTTCCATTCTTTTGTAGATCAGTAAAATAAGTACCCAGCTTGTTGGGGGCAACTGACTTACACAATGTAAACTGCTTAGAAAGTGCTAATTCACTGATAAGTGGCATAGAAATGTGCTTGCTATATTCTATATATATTGACACTACATTCTCCTTGGGAGACGTGGGAAATACAAATAAAAATTATTGTTGTTGTTGTTGTTTGTGGGGCTTTCGGGCTATGTGGCCATGTTCTAGAAGAGTTCCTTTCTGACGTTTCGCCAGCATATGTGGCTGGCATCTTCAGAGAATGATAGCCAGGAAAAGGATTGGATATATATATCCTGTGTGACCTTGGGAAAGGAGGAGTGATTTGCATATGTATTGTTTTGTTGCTAATGGGAGTCCTCAGGGTGGGAGGATATGCAAAAGAAGATTAATGTCTGCTAACTAGTGCTCATTGTCTGCTGGAAATCCCCTGACCCCAGGCTGTTTCTCATTTGAATAGGTTGAGTCTTAACCTTGCTGTTCTTCAGGACTGGTAGCCAAGCCTTGTTTACCCTCAGGGTTTCCTCTTTCCTGTTGAAATTGTCCAGGTGTTTATGGATTTCAATGGCTTCCCTGTGTATTCTGACATGGTATCATTCTCTGAAAATGCCAGCCACAGATGCTAGCGAAATGTCAGAAAGGAACTCTTCTAGAACATGGCCACATAGCCCGAAAGCCCCACAAAAAACTATGGATGCCAGCCATGAAAGCCTTCGATTCTACGTTGTTCCTGTTGTTTTCATCACTATTTATTTCTACTTGGCAATATAATGTTTCCCTGATGGTCGTAGAGCATCCCCACTCTTGGTTTAAATCTCCCTTTGATTTCTCAGATCTTGTGGAAGACATCTCTTGTTCCTTGTTTTTAATCTATTTCTCTGCATTCATTATTATAGTAGTTCCCTTTGTTCCTGTGCACAAGTCGTTGAACAGTTGAATTCAAGGCTGTGACCCTATTTCTGTCACCTTTTATTTTTGGTTTTCGTCTGTCCTTAATTGCTTCAAGACTTTAATCTGTCATCAATTGAGGCTTCTCTTTCTTTTTGGCTGCAGATAGTGCATTTTTGCATTCTTCCCCAACAATGTCCCTGGCTTAAATCAAGAATTATTCTGGCTCCTAGTCAATTAGGCTTAATTGTACAAAATCTTCCCCCCCCCCCCAACATTATCTTTAAATTCTACAGGAATGCTCTTCAAGTTGTATTTTGTTGCAATGGTTGGTTTAGTGTTCTTCTTAAGTTTTACTCTAATTTTTGATATTAGCAGTTTATGATCTCTGCCACAATCTGCTCTTGGTCTCATTTTTGCAGAAAAAAATTGAGCTTTTCAGTCTTCTGCTTCCAATGATGTAGTGACAGTTTATTTGATTTCTATATTGGCTGTTAGGTGATTCCAAGTATCACTTCTTTGATTGTTTGACGAATGTGTTTGCGATAAATAAACAGTTGGCATCACAAAATTCAGTCAGTCACTCTCCTGCTTCATTTCTTGATCCTTGATCACATTTTCCTACAATCTTTGATTCTGCTTTGTTTTCTACTTTTGATTCCAATCACTTATGATAAACAGCAAATCCTGTTTTAGTGTATGATCAATTTCCTCCTGGACTCCACCACAGCATCCTTTCATTTATTCTTCTAAAACCTCTGCAGTTCAAGCATAAAATCGGATTATGGTTATATTGATGGGTTTTCGATGAAGTTTATTGTAATAATAATATTGATATGATTGGTCAGACTTTGCATTATATTCTTTGAGTGCTTTTGCTACATGTCTCCTCACTATAAATGGAACCTCATTTGTTTCTTACATTTTTATTTCCCAAGGAAATACTGTGTAATTATCTGACTCAAAATGTTCCATTCATTTCCACTTCCACTTGCTCATCCTGAGTATTACTATGTTTATACATTCCATTTCTTGTTTTACCATGCCTAGCTTCTCCTGATTCATGCTTCTGACATTCCATGTTCCTATAATATGTGTTGTGTAGCTTCAGACTTTCCTTTAACCTCTGAGCACATCAACAGCTGAACATCCTTTTGGCTTGAGTCCAGTTGCCTCATTAGCCACAGTGCTACTCATAGCGATCCTCTGCTGTATCTCAGATGTTCATTGTGTGCTATCCATCCTGGGACTATCATCGTCCATCATTAACTCTTTTTTCATTTTGGATTGTCTCATCATAGAGTTTTTATGGTAAAAGACATTCAAAAAGGATTTACTATGCAGTACTAACAAGTGTTCCGTGTGCTTCTCAGAGACACTGTTGTTGTCTCTGAGAGATCCTCTACCAGTGTCATCCACTGCTGCTGCCACTACCATTACTACTGCTACTGCCCAGTAGCTTTCTGGCATTTAGCCTGGCTCTACAGCAAAAAAATTGTCTGACATGGGAGTCCTACCAGCAGCACTGCTACCATCAGCATAGCCTCAGGCCTCACAGAAGTACATAATCCCACCAGCATGGCAAGGTAGTAGCATGATGAGTGCTACTTACACCTAAGCAAATGTGCAGAGGAGATTTGTGTATCTGTATTTTTTACGAATTAAACCAACCTGTAGCAAGGAAACAAAACAGGAACTATATGGTGAAAGAGAGAGAACATAACACCAGTGCTTAAGTCTCTCCACTGGCTGCCAATTAGTTTCCGGGCACAGTAGAAGATGTTGGTTTTAACCTTTAAAGCCCTACATGGCTTGGGTCCATCCTATCTCAGGGACCGCCTCTTCTTGTATGAACCCCCGCCCCCCCCCCCCCCGCACACTTCGGTCCTCTGGGAGGAACTTGCTACAGCCCATGAAGACCAGGCTGTCGCAGACCTCCCAGAGGGCCTTTTCAGCTATCACTCCCAAACTGTGGAATGGCCTGCCAGATGAGATGTGTCTTATTGTATCCTTTGATGGCTTCAAAAAAGCCTTAAAGACACACCTCTTCCAGCAGGCCTTTCCAGCTAATGCTTAACACTCCCCGGTTTCAAACTTAAGGCCGAGAGTCTCTCCAGCTTCCCCTCCCCCCCACCCCATGATTTTAGCCTTTACTCATACTGATCAAGAATCTTTAGGCTTAGGATATTGTTTTTGTATTTATGTATTATGTTTTAATTCATTGCTAATTTAATTTTATTTTAAGGGGTGGGAGGTTGGGATTGGGTTGTTTCAATTTTAACTATTAATGTTTTAATTTTGTTGTACCCCTGCCCCAATTGCCTGTTCAGAGGGGCGGGCTATAAATAAAATTGTTGTTGTTGTAAACTATGGGAAATGGGTGTTAAGGGGGAGAAAGAATTCTGCCATATCAGATTAGTAGTTGTTTGGAAAGATTTCTTCTTACATTAAGAAACTCTTTTCAAATTTTACAAGAAGGTAATTGTGTTAATCTGCTGCAATAAAGCTACAAAAAGTCTTGTAATACCTTAAAGACCAGCACATTTTTAACATAAAAAAACCAAAAATAGATTTGGAACAGCCAGCTGCACTAGTGAGGGAAGGATCAACAAAAACTGGGTGTCTTGATCTGCATGAGTAGAAATACTGTCCACTGAAACCATTTGTCTTCAGGAAACAACTCACTGCTGTAAGTCTCTATGGTGACATGGCAATTAGTAATAAACAGTCTCTTCCTATAACAATATATTTTAAGATAAGATAGAGTAAGAGTAGGAAAGGGCAGGTAAGAAGGTACCTTCTTTGACCTGAGCTTTGATTACACCCTAATTAACATTGGGAACATGGCTGTAACCATTGAGTTTAAGGACATATTGATGTGTGTGGTGGTACTGATTATAAATCTGAGGTAAGAACTGTCCCCAGCAAAAACAACAGCACGAATGCAAAATATTTTCTGCCTCTGAAGACTGTCCGTGTACAGAGTTAGGAGCAAATTCAAAATTCTGGGGCTCAAACATACAGAAAGATTTCCAAGATAAATTAAATTGTAGCAATGGCCTTAAAGCTTGGAGAAATAATTCCAGTACTATGGATTAAGGAGTTTTTCTTCCTCTCAAAATGTATGCATCATGCTGGCATTTTGTAGTTAATCACAAAATACCCCTAATTATGCTTAATGTGCAGAAGACTTCCTAGAAGCGAAGTAACATTTCTTTTAAAATATTTTAAGACATTTGTGGGAGGACACTGGAGCATATTATATTAGTCAAGGTCTCCTGTCCCAGCTAAGGATTTCCACTGCCCTGTCCCGGATTCGTCCCTTCTCACTGGCTGTCCCTCACTCCTGGAACCTTCTTCCCCCACATCCAGGTTCAAAAGTAAGTTAAAGACTATATTGTTTAGGGAAGCGTTCCCAGGATTGTGCCATCTGCCCAAGGATGCCTCCTTCTAACTATGTATTAAGATGCCATGCCTTCCCTCTAGTCCATATGCCTTGGTTCTGGCCCCAGAGGGAGAGAAGAACCACTGGACCTCACCCCCTTTCCCATCACCTTCCCCTCTTCCTTTTGTGTTGTCTCTTTTAGACTGTAAGCCTGAGGGCAGGGATCCGTCTAATTTAAGATTGTATGTACAGCACTGTGTAAATTTACAGCGCTATATAAATAAAGGTTAATAATAGTAATAATATCTGCACCCCACTCTGTGACAAGGGTGACTTCTGGAAGAAACACACAGGTGGTCCTTAGTCATGGTCAGCATGGCTACTTATGTGGCAGGAAGATGCCAGCTGCGACATACAACATGTGTCTATACCAAAGGTGGGCAACCTGCAGGCCTCCCTATATTGTTGGACAGCAACTACTGTTAGTCCTACCCAACTACACCAGTGATGAGAGATAATAGGAGATAATAGGAGAGATAACAGTGTCTAGAAGATCAAATTCCCTTGATCCTGCTGCTGCCAAAAAAGAAGGAATCAGACTAAGAGAGAGAGGGAAAAACCCATCAACTTCCTTTGAGCTTTTTGCTTGTATTTGGAAAAGGCAGATTATTGGAAATGGATCTTGCCCATGACATACTACAAAGCAGCCAAGCAGACCCTACATAAAACGAAAGCTAACAGTTACCTCTTTTCCTCTGCCACATCCCAGTGTATGGACCAACACTTCCAGCATACTTGCACTTCTCAGACCAAGGGCCATTGTCTCCTAAGAGGAAAGGAGGACAGGAAAAGATATTTGATCCACAACAGACAGAACTGGAAAATGACAAAGTTGCACACAGCTTGGGTCCTTTCCCTTTTAAATCAACATCACCTACAGTAAAAATATTCTACAGTATATATGACTCCTCTATCTGTGGAATCAATATCTGCCGTTTCACTTATTTGCTGTATATCCCCTGTAGGCATTTTTAGGTCCCCCAGTGCAATTTCTATAGTATCCTTCAGCTGGAAGTTGGTCCAGAAATCATTTATTTCAATAGGGTTTGCTATTATCTGCTGTTTTGAATATCCACATTAAGTCTGGGAACATATTCCCCCTTGGACACAAGGCTTGTACTGTACCTCCAATGCAGAATTATAGACAGTACATAGATGGTTTATAAAGCTGCATTTTCACATGCTACAAAGTGGCTTGTACCTAGCTGGAAAAACAAGGAAGATTTAAAAAAAAAGATATAGAAGACACAATGGAGCTCCATGGAAGCTTTCAGTGGAGTAAATATTAATGTTTTTAATAGTGCACAAGTTTAGTACAAAAGCATTTTATGTCTGGCTGTCAGATCATATTGAAGACGAACATTTGTAAATCACCTGCTAGCACACATGCAGTTCTTTGTGTTGCTGAACTGCAGTTCATAGCATCCCTCAGCACTGGCTATGCTAGATAGTGCTGCTGGGAAGGTCCAAGTCCAATGAGAACTAGAGAGCTGTTCTCCCACTCTTGTGCTAGATATACTTTCAAACAGCCGAGTTAGAGTATAGAATCATAGAATCATAGAGTTGGAAGAGACCACAAGGGCCATCCAGTCCAACCCCCTGCCATGCAGGAACTCCCAGTCAAAGCATCCCCGACAGATATCCCCGACAGAGTAGTCAGGTCAATGTATTTGCTCATTAGTCAAACTGCCCAGTTGCTTGTCCATTATGAAAAAAAACAATAAAATATCGTATATTTGTCTGCCATTTCCCACCAAAAAATCTTTCCTACAGGAGATATTCCATTATTGACCATTTCATCTTCATAGCCATAGGCTATGGAATTGTGAATCTCACCTCCAAAGGCACCACAATGTCTCAGCCAACGCTGGCCTCTGTGACAAATACTAGGAGCTGCCGTTTTTCCAGTCCTATTTTGCTGATGTCTTCAAAACCAAGCTCTTAGACACAACCATGAGCTGGTTTTACAAGGTATGATTTGCAAGTGGTAATCAGAAGTGAAACATTATAGCTCTAAAGATGCTACTGAGTTTCTTCACATTAACAGTGGGATGACTGCACTTGGATATGTCAGAGATTAAATTGGAAAAGAGAAATTAGGCAGAACAAGGACTCCCGCAATCGTACAAATCTTTGAAAAAGAAACAGTGAGAATGGAAAAAATGCTCCTCCCCAAAACTGCACTGGGAATATCCTCAGCAGTAGATGGGGGCATAGAGGCACAGCCACTATTCTCCAATTCAATTGTGTTGGCAGAACAGACTCCACACAGGTAGAGGAGCCAGCAGGCAAAGGCGCATCTGGAGAGGCTGCTGCCACTTCTTTGACTATGTGGCACTAGCCTCAATTTTTCAGGGATGCTGGTACCTGCAGCCTGTTTTGTGCCTTGTATCCACAGCATCATTCTTCAAAGAACTGCATCAGAAATGAAATCAGTTTATGAAGGGGTATGCTATTTCTGAGCATTAAAAATGAAGGGAGGGAATAACTTCTTTCACATCCTCCAGGAGGAGACACTGAGGAAATTTTTAAAAAAGTAATGCTAGGCTGCTGTTAAAGAGTCTGCCCATGACTACTGTGAAAACATCACCAACAGGAAGTAATAAAATAAACATGCCCTGCAAATGGAAAGTTTTAATTAAAGACACAGTAGTCCTCAAAAACAGAAACAGTGGTTGGACACCCACGCTGGTGTTGTAATTTAATTTTGCCTAAGCCCAAGTAAGAGCTGAACAAATAACAACCAAAGAAGGACGACATACAAAGGTTTGAACTGCAATATGACATTATCTGGATTCTCCATAAAAAGTGAGTAAAACAAAAGATGGCACTTCTAAAAGAAAGCACTAGTTTGAGAACAGCTTAGAAAATGTAATGGTGGAATGAGGAAAGCATAGTATCTCAAAAAAGCTACTGTAATTATTGAGAGGAACTGACACACAGATAGTTCCCTCTCAGCAATTCCTCTCTGATATTGCTTGTCAGTGGCATCAGAGAAATGGAATAAAAAGCATGGACTGTGTACTGTGATGATGAAGGCACCCAAATGTTTAGCTATGAGGGAGAGACAGGAAAAAGTGCTGCTGTATTATTCAACTTCCCCCAAAGGTCTAATCAGGAGTGAAAACTGATGTGCTTTCCAGACCAATAACTTAAGCAAAGGGAAGTAAAACAACAGTAAGAAACAGTTTCCCTTGGATTTTAACGAGTGACAGATCAGCTGTTGCAATTAAGAAGAAAGAGGCCTCATTAACAGAGGATTTAGGAATTGAATATCCTGTGCCAATTTAATGAGGATTTATGTTTTAATATTTAGACACGGGTGACAAGGTTCACTCTCTTAACAGAAATGAAACAATTGATTCAAGAGTGCCATTGTCTGTGATGTTACTAGGTTTCTCAGTCTCTACAAGACAGTTGAGGGACACTGTGTGTATTTTATGGGTATTTTGGTGGGAGAGGGAATGTATCTTTGTGACAGGAATTCTGTGGCGAGGGAGGAGCTTCTATAAAGCAGCAGTTCATTTACCTTAACAATGCTATCATACACATATCTACTCAGAAGTAAGCCCCACTGAATTCAGTAGAACTTGCACACAAGTAAATGCCAACAACACTGTAATCCATGTAATATCCTAAAAGACCATTGGAATGCATTAAATTCTTAAATGTATGGATTAATTCTGTTTCATTTACTTTCTGGAGCTAAAAGTGCTATATATGATTTTCTCCACTCCTGTCTTCATTTTTGTTTTAACAATCCTCTGATATAACTTAGAGTGAGAGGCTGTGATTATTCCATGGTGACCATATCAACTTTATGGAGAAGATGAGATCTATATGAATTTAATCTATATGTGTGTTGAGTTGAGAAGACAACCCAAGAGAAAGCTGTCATTCTGAGCAGGATCCGATTGGTTTTATATTAATGCATAATATTTATGATCATGCTGTGGACATACACACATGCACATACACACGAAATATTAAATTTGTTGATTTAATTTCCCTTTTTCCTAAATCCAGTACACAAATTCAAAGTTTTCACTGCTAAAAATACTACAATTGTATGAGTTCTTTCTCATTATTAACTTTAGCACTTGATCTTTCAATCGATCCTCATGTCACTTATTTCCACTAAAATCAACAATATAAACAATCTTTGTTACAGTGACTAGGTTTTACTGCTTCACCTGTGAACCAGAGAAACGTGCTTTCCTTTGCAGTGCTATCAACTTTGTCCTTTATTTGTCCCACCAGGGCATCCATCTCTCTCAAGTTGGCTCCATAGGGATCTTGACAAGACAAATTCCACAATGGTTCAGATGAAAACAAAGGCACATGCATATGAGCCAGGGCAAGGTATAAGAAGAAGGGTCGACCACTCTGGCTGGAAGAAAAACAAAGGATGCACACTGGTTATTTAAAATGAGCAGGTAGGCCTTGGTCAAAATTGAGACAGCATGCCTGTCCATAGTCTACTACTATTATTGTTACATGAGAAAAAGCATTTGCATTCACTTTATCCACAACACTGGACTGAAATTCTCAACACTTGTGATTTCTGTCCTCTACTCTTTCCTGGGTCTCTAAAATTGTACTGGTCCTGTTTATTCAGGATAGTATTATTAAGTCTATTAGTCCTTCTACCTACCAAAGACCTCTCCATATGAAACTCTGATACGATAAATACTCTAGGAACAGTTTGACAAAACTGGCTGGGAGATTCTGGGTGTTGTGGTCCCCAAAAGTAATTTTTCCAAGCTCTAGTTCTAAGACCCACAGTCAGTTCATGTAGGTTGCTGGCCAGGCTTGTTGACTTGTCCCATGAAATCACACCTGTCTAGAATGTATCTGGTACTTTCTGGTAACTGCACTGAAAGAAAAGATCAGAAGTGCTAGAATAGAAGAGCTGTCCATCACTCAAGGATCCTACAGGACTTCTGCGGAATACTCTTTAAACATGCAGAGATTAGGAGCCTCTCTCCTCCCCTCCATTTCAGAAATGAAGATTTGCTGTTGTATCACATTTAACTGGATTCTGCTTTGAAGAAAAAAAGGGCTTGGCACCTTCAGGCAAATCATGACAACCCACCATGTTGATAGTGACACTCCTTTAATCTAACACATAAGACACTACAAAAAAAAAATTGGCGGAGAAGTGTCTGGCACTTAGAGATTATGTCACAGGACAAATACTTTAGCATGGCATTAAGATGGCGGCAGTTCTCAGAAACTGGTTCAATGCCACTCATTTCAGCACTAGTGTTAACCACTCATACTGCTGCTCCCTAGTAGGTTTATAGAGGAAGGAGTCTGCCACAGAGAGTACCTTACTCAGGGCAAACCTGGCAGAGGCCCTGTTTACAGAAGTGAAGTAGGCCAGGGTTTCATAACATTTCTAATAACATTTCTGAACTAAAATTAGAGGCACAATAATCCATTCTTTCACTCAAATAGCAGACCTTGGAAAATCACTTTTAAGAGGTTGCTCAGTTATGGATGCCTTCCACATACCATTATAGCCAACATGGAAACATTCACTCTTACTCACAAAACAAGAGACAGAAGGCATATACAGACCACTGTCTGTATATAATGTAATATATGTAATGGTTGGCTTTCTTTAAAGGGCAGGTCATTTTGGCATCCAGTATATAATGGGCTCAATCATACTTGAAGCAGAATCATAGCAGAATTGGCCTGTCCACACAGAACAGGAGTGAGGAATGTTGGATTACAAATCCCATCAGCCCTACCACTACCTGTTCTGGCTGCAACCCAACAACATCTGGAGAGCTAAAATTATCCCACCCGGATATAAGATGCTGGACAAAACCTCCAGTGTGCTGGTGAAGTACTGAATTAGTTTATTTCTCACAGCACTAATACTCCACCCCATCCTAGTGCCACATGCTGTTTTTTGATTGACTGTTGTAGATGCATTCAGGATTCAGAATGATAGCATTTGTTCTTACCCAGAGAAACAGCAGCCTAGAGCCACTGCTCTAGGGCAGAGAATATTCTCTGCAAGGGAAAACTGCACAATAGCTGTTCTAGCATGAAGTACACATTAACTCAGTTAAACAACGGCAAAGAGATAGATATTATATCAGGAACTGAATTCTTACTAACTTCCAGTGGGATATACAGTATATAAACAAAATGACCTGGAGACTGGCACGTGGGCTTAAAAAAAAAAAAGCATACTCTGTAAAAAGGTATTTAGTGATGAAGAATCCATCCATAAAGTGTTAAGATTGTGGGCCAGAAGATTTCCATCTGAGGACAAATCATTCAATCTAATACTTGGTGTTTAAATTTTTTTGTTTTGTTTTTCCTTTTGAAAACAATTCTACGTCATGGGAAAGTGATGCTGTACAGAACCACCCTGGTCCTCACCCTCATATTGGAAGAAGCAAACACAGATGGATTGAACAGGCAGGGTCACAGAGGCAGATCAAGATGTTTCCCTGGTTTCTAAGAAACAAATGAGGAGGCTCTATAAAGAGAGTGAAACCACTCATCACTCATCATCAAATGAAAGAATTAAAAAGATGGGTTATGTTACACAAATACTTGGCTTTCCCCTCTTCTCTCTCATTTTGAAATGCTGTAAATTGCTGGAGAGTTCAACCAGCTTTTTTTTTTAAACCAGAGTTTTTAAAATTATTATTATACAGCAATATTTTTGCTGTGTGCCTTCAAGTCATTTCTGTCTTATGGTGACTCTAAGGGGTTTTCTGCAGCTGAGAGAGTATAACTTGCCCAAGGTCATCCAGTGGGTTTCCATGACAAGCAGGGAATTCAAACCCTGGTCTCCAGAGACATAGTCTAATGATCAAACCACTACACCACACTGTGTCTCTATAGCTCTATAAGGACAGCTAATTAGAATAGTTTCAAGATTGCAAAAATAAATATTCATGTGTGGCTACTATGTGATAAGCGTGTATTAACTAACTGCAAAGGGAGAGTACAAAGGTTCAAGTCAAAATCCAACAGCAGGCAAATTCAGCCCTAGATCTGAAAAGGCCAATGGCTCATTTCACCACCACCACTCATCCATGCAAAGGTAGAGTGCTTACGAGGTTTTTAGTAAAGGTGATACAGGACTTGTTCATCTGGAAAAATAACAATGATCTTTGGTGCTACTCATCTCTGCATAATGACATCAGTGAAGCACTGCCACAAAATCATAAACAGGAACTAGTGAGCAACTGACCTGCACAATCTGTGTCATACATCCTTCTCATAACAAATATCTGTTGTTTGATATTTGTACAATATAAGTTATGGCCTATAGTTATAAGCAATTAAAACTGAACTGAACAACGTATTGCAGACTAAACAGACAGAAACCTAGCATTAACTCTTTCTCCTAATGGGACCAACAGGTCAACATGGAGTAGGCTTTTCAGAATCATAGCCTCATTAAAGCATGCAATATCCTCATGGGGGCATATTTAATTGCATCTTCACCAGGATTTTACACGGTGTGTACAGAGACAAGGTTGATATAATGCCTCTATTGAAACCATTCAAGTGAGCAAATGATAGATGAATCTCAGTGTTATCCAAACATGTAATTGTGGTAACCACCTGTCTTTCATGCTTTTGCCATCAATTCCCACCTGTCTGTTCCTCTGCAAAACCAAACCCTTCTTTAATCTTTTAGCACAGACTGAAGAAATAGCACATAACAGGGAACGAAGGCGTTATTGGCTTCTACACTTATGAAAATATATCTGAGATGCAAAGTGGCAATCAGCTCAACAATGGCATTTGATTTTAGCTTTTGCAGCCTATGGGGAGGAGGGGGCCTGGGAGTTCAGTTGCTCTTTCCTGTTATATGTAGAGAATCAGATTTTCTGTTGACATGTCCTAGGATTGTTCTGTTTACCTCCTCTTCCTTGTTGCTAAGTATTGCCTCAGAGGTTTGAGGCCTGGTCCACAGCACCAGTCCCCACCCTTGGCTGAGGGACTGACTCAAAAGAGAGCTTACATGGGCCATTTCCTCTCCTGAAGTTTAGTTCCTAATCTCATTCACTTTCATTTCTAGTGATGGCAAGATACAGCTTTCCTGGGTACCACTGCTGCTTGTCTCCTGTCAGCAAAGGTCAAAGCAGAGTCCCTTCCTCTGCAGTCTCCTTGTAAAAAAGGCCCTTGAGCCAATCCCGCATCTCCAAGTCATGCCATTTTCTCTAACTCTGCTCATTGGGTTTCCTGAAAACATGCAGGGGTAGCTGCGTTGGCCATTTAGTAAACCAAAATCCATCAAGTGGTGATACGTTTACTGGCCAACCGAAATGCACAATATACTTGTTGCAAACTTTCAAAGCTCCGCTGGCTTTTTCATCAGGCAAGGTGTTACAAACCAGATAGGAAAAATTTTTAGAGGTGTTAGTAAGATGCTTGCATTTTGTTGCTTCTGGCTTTAGTTAAGATAGTATGGGGAGGGTATCTTTAGCAGGCTGGTCCTTCCTCCTCATGTATTAAAGGTATCACTGCCTGGTGGATTTTTGTTTGAATTTACTAAATGGCCAACACAGAAAACACTGCATGTTTTCTGGATTGTGCCTGTGGCCTCATAGGAATGGAGACATATTGGACTGCAAAAGAGGGGTCTCTGTTGGGATGCAAATGGACTTTAAATTTCTGGACTTTGTCCAATTGCCGATGCATGGCCAGAGGAGGAGGAGCCAGTCTGCTAAAGATACCCAAGTATTTTATTAGAGGAGCAGGTTATAAATAAACATCATCATCATCATCATCATCATCATCATCATTATCCTCCTCATACCATCTTAACGAAGAACAGAAAGAACAAAATGCAGGCATCTTACTAACATCTCTAATTTTTCTCCTATTTGGTTTGTAACATCTTGCATCATGAAGAAGCCAGTAGAGCTTTGAAAGATAGCAACATGTATATTGTGCATTTCGGTTGGCCAATAAAGGTATTACTGCATGATGGACTGGGTTTCCAGTTAGATTTTGGCTCTAAGAATAATAATATATACTAATAATAATATATACTATAATAATACTAATAATAATTGATCTGTTAAAATGGAGTATTGTCAACAGTCCAATAGTCCAATGGATAAAGTGGTGGCATATTACATACAAAGGCGAGAATTTATTCATAGAAGAGATTCCTAAAGAGGTATTCTCTCGGGTTAAAAAATATATTTTTTTATTTGCAGTTTTTCCACTTTCAGTTTTTCCACTTTCCTGTTCCCCTAACCCTAGCAAACGTGGAGGGATGAGTGTATTTACTCCATCATACAACAAAAATTTAGACTATTTCTAAGCAACTATAATGTAAGGCATCCTATCCCTGAAACATAAAAAATACCATCAAGGACAAAATCATATTATGACATTATTATATAATGTATAATATTATTTTTATTTCATTTGATGGTTTAAATGGTATTGTTGGAGTAAATATATGCAATGTATAAGTTCATTTTATGTTGCAGCACTCCCCTTTTCACCATTTCTCATGGAAGGTAAGAAGGCACAATGCATGCAAGCAGTGCAAAAAGAAATCCCTTGCCCCAAAGACTCCAGACACTTGCTACTGTAGAAACCCATCTGGTGGTTTCCCCTTTTGCTGTTTAAATAAAGCATAGGAAAGAGACTTTTGTTTGGATTGAAACACCCAGTATTCCCCAGCCAAAATGTGCACACATTTTGTGAAGACTCATAATAAGTCCAGTAGATTGTAAGCCTGAGGGCAGAGAACTGTCAAATAAACAATTTGTAAGTCACCCTGGCCAAGACATTTTGGCAGAAGGCTAGGATACAGACAGACAGACAGACGGATATGTACAAAATTATTCACTGCCTTGCTTTGAAATTTTGACTTTACTCACTTCCATCACTCACTAAGGCCAGTCTGTGATATTCTATAAGAGTGGTGGCAAACTTGGGGGGGGGGGGGGAATCTAGTCTAGCCTACAAGGTAAGAGGAAATAAACACAGTCAAAAGCAAGAAAACTCAAGGAATCTGTGATGGTTTTTTTTTTTTTTTTTTAATTCTAACCTATTTGGAACTTAGCCCCCTTACCTCCTTCTTATACTCTGCATTACCATTTGACAGCCAGGAAAATCTAAGTCCGTCTCTCTTTCCTTCCTTCTCCCAGAACTTGGAATAAGCTGGGAAAGGAAATGAAGGGTGAGGAAAGCAAGGGAACGAGGAACAAAACTGGCAAGGAAGAGGGTTGAAGGAGGAGTAAACAGAATGAAATTCAGTTTATACTATCCATAATGTTCATTTTATATATATATTTTTGTGTCATATTAAATTATAAACACAATTAAAACAACAACATTGATACAAAGTATATGGATAAGCATATTTAATTTCTCCTACAAAGAAGCAACTAGAATACTCTACAAGGGGTGTCATGCATGGAAATATCAATCAAAATCAGTTCATTTGAAGATACAGTTCACCTGGTTCCCCAGCACTGTCATGAAATTAGGAGACTTTGGGTTTCATTTTGGGTGACTGGGGGGGATTACCTCTATTTTCCACCCTTGAGTTTCTGGGAGAAGGCTTGTCCACATACAAAAAAGGATGGGGGAACACTTTGGTGGCAGTAAAGATCACCTTAGTCATCTTTAAACAGCCCTTAAGGAGACCCAAACCTATGCCCTGTGTAAACCAGCAATCAAAATAAGCTTGTATTCCATCGAAGATTGTCATACAAGAACACACATATTGGTAGCTCTTTTTCCATGTTAAAAGACAACTCAGCATGAACTATAAAATAAACTATAGAGAAGAGTAATTTTGAGAATTCCAGATGGCTTTAGCCTTCCCAGACAACAGAATCTCAATAAGAAGGAAATCCATGCTGTCAAGATGAGCAACGTTATTAAAAAGGGTGAGGGGAGTTTGTTATTGTCCAAGTTAGTTTATTTTTAAATAACCAAAGAACACATCCTGTTTTCTTGTTTACAGCTATATTTATCCACTCAAACAAGGCCTGCTCTTCCTTAGGGCCCTCCAAAGGGAGGGAAGCCTACTGATGAGGAAGAACAAGATTACAACAAGTGCGTGTGCGTTTGCGTATTTGTGCGCACATGTGCTCATGGAACTTAAAACAAACAAACAAACACAGGTTTGCCTCATGATTCCCAGGACTATACACACTAGCTTTCGTGAAATATATCTATAAGAATCCCTTTCACTGTATCAAGTCTTCCAACCATTAAGAACAGAAAGGAGACAGTGGCCATTTTCAAGCACAGCCATTTATAGCCTTAATTCCCTTCCTTTTTCTATATCAACTACAAAACTTAGTAATTCTTAGTACTCCTCTCCATATCCTTAATTTGATGAACTACCAAGTCAGGCAAACTTTCAGCATGGCTACAGATGTATTTATTTATTCATTTGGTGACTTACTCCTTAAAAGAAAATCCCCATAGTGATGCCAAACAGGCAAATCAAAGCATTTGCAAACCGAACATCAGCTTTTAAAAAATTAAGTACTTCTTTTTTTCACTCAAAAAACCCTACTTATTTATTCATTGGATTTTTTAAAAAATATGTTTACAAAGAATGAGGAGAAAAAAGGAGGAATGGGGGAGTACATAAGAAATAAACACGGGCAAAGCACAAACCTTAATATAAGCTGAATTATTTTCAAAAACACTTGTTCTTGAAGTGCAGATTTATTAAATGCACATTCATGAACAGCTAAAATAATGAACTCCTCTGACCACTGAAAAATAGATGGTGAATATTGCATCTAGGAATATAGGTCTCAACAACAGAAAAAGCCTACAGGACCCATGCTGACCATCCGTTAAATTCACAGGGATATAATTTTAAAAACACATGTGATGATAAATGCCAGTACCAAATTGATAAATTATAACATTATAACATATTGAATCAAAACATGCTCACATCATAAGACAGAGAAGTTTTGTCTGTATTACATCAGCAACATTTAGCTGAAGTAGGCAATATCTTTCTACAGAGGTATAATGGTGACTAATATACCCAAAACATCAGTTTTTGCTGAACCAAATGTAGTTTTAAAACTAAAGAAATTTTAGATATTGAAGCTATGGGAGTTTTCCATTGGTTGATTTGTACAGGACAATTTAACTACATTCCACTCAATCTAAATTCATTTACCTTAAAAATAACAACCAACAAAAGTGTTGAAATTGCTTTCTTCTAACAATCACAATGACTTGGACAAAACAAAGGAGAAATGTCAGTTGTGCTGTTGACAGATTCGACAACGTACATTCCTGGGGCTGCATGTTCCCCCCCAAGGCTTATTTTGCTGGCCTTCAAGACTTCCAGATTCCCTGGGCCCATTCTTCTGGACTACCAAAATGAGAAATTGACCCTCCCGAAAATTTTTGGGAACATCAATTCTCCATTTAAATAGTTTGTAGGATACCCTTGCACAGTTTAACTTAAAAAATACCCACTTTCCAAAACCATAGGTGGATCTCCAAGCTCTTCTAGGTTGTTTGCTTGGCATTTCTGATGGCTCCAAGTCCCAAAGGGTCTCATAAGAAAAAAAAAATAGGCCCCCACAACCACTGCAATTGCCCAACACTGGTTCAGGGTCTACTGAAAGAAATCAGTTGTTTGAGACCAGAAAACTGAAAACTACAAAAATCTTATAGAATTATGCACAAGACTGGCAGCCTTAAGTATTGCTGCTAGTGAGGCTCCTAGAGGCTGATTGTTTAGGGTCCGGGGTGCTTTCAGAATGTCCTGTCCTATTTATTTATTCATTTATAGTCATGCTTTCTACTGCTTTTAATTTTATTGTTAATTTAATTATATTTTTAATTTTTGTATGGTATAAATGTTAAAGCTGTATCTGGGGAAAAGGCAGATATAAATGAATGTCATCATCTTGAGGTTCCTGAGCTGTATGTAAAAACTGAAGAAACCATTTCAGAAAATTGTATATTATTCCAGTTATTACGTTACAGGTTCTTTGCAATATTCATGGGGAAATGGTTAGAGTTTGTACTTTTTATTTAGTCTCAGAAAGGGTTTTGCTTCCTTTCTCTTCAGCTATGGACCTTGATTACCTCCAATACCTTCATGCATGAAAAGGGACATTACATGGAATCTCCAAGAGGGAGTCAAAAGATTTAGGTCCAAAACACATTGCAGATAATAATAATAATGATGATGATGATGATGATGATGATGATAATAATAATCCACCTTTTCCCTGGGGAATCAAGGCAGATTACAACATAATAACAACATAGTAACAATAAAACATAGTAGAAATAAAATTACAATTAAAAGAACAACCCCATATCCCAACCACCCCCCATCATAAAAACATTTATCAAACCCATAAAAATAAATTAAACAACAAGATAAGTTAAAAGAACATTCCTGTTAGGAAGTCAGTAAAATTGTAAAAGAATATTAGAGGGAGATAAGTTTTTCTTGGGAGGGAGGGGAACAGGACCAATGACGTTAGTGGGGAGAGGCCAGTCTAAAAAGGCTAATCTGGAAAGGCCTACCAGAAGAGATCCAGTTTGAGACCACTTTAAATGCCCTGGCTCAGTACTAGAGAATCCTGGGAGTTGTAGTTTACTGTGGCCCCAGAGTGCTCTGATAGAGAAGACTAATATCTCGCAAAATTACAGTTCCCAAAATACCCTAGCATTGAGCCAAGGCAGTTAGAGTGGTCCCAAACTGGATTATTTCTGCACTGTGTTTTGGACTTCAGTCAGTCTTAAAGACTTAATAAATAACTCCAAATCAGAGCACTTTTTTGTATTCTCCATACCAACTGTCCTCTGCCCTCACCTAATGAGATCATGAGGAAGTTATCAACATATCTAATTTAAAAATACACAGATAGGCCTCAAGAACTCAGTGTTCACTACAAGCCTATGAACAAAACAAGCCCAGGCAAAATGAAAATAAATATTAAATTATTAAACTACTTTAAGGTAACAACATGCTTGAATGAACTGCTTCCTGGATTAACTTCACTGACTTGCGTAAGAGATTAACCAGCTCAATCTGCTTCTGATATCCAATTAAAAAAGTAACCCTGAAATTAGTTAAAAGGGGGAGTTTTTTATTAATCCTGCACTCAGTAGTGTGCACCTTGATCTCACATGGGTACAAATGGTTCAAAA
This sequence comes from Urosaurus nigricauda, assembly GCA_034509955.1. Classification (NCBI taxonomy): domain Eukaryota; kingdom Metazoa; phylum Chordata; class Lepidosauria; order Squamata; family Phrynosomatidae; genus Urosaurus; species Urosaurus nigricauda. The sequence goes on from JAOEGL010000140.1 coordinate 23,329, forward strand.
ATAACAGTACAAATCATGCATACCATTTGCAATTTCCCAAAGGTCATAGGCATTCATCCAGATGTTGATGCTGGTTAGATTCAGATCTAGCACAGTGATTACAAAAAATCATCTACGTGTGTTATAAATACACAGCCATTCCGGAGTGACTCCTGTCTTCTCTTTGCCCTGTCCCTGATCATTATTTTGGAGCCTATCTCAATACCTGTGATGTTATCTTTCATGCAGATCAGAATCCAAAGCTATCAAACGTAAGTGGGAAAGTCTCTCTTTTATATTTATTTATTTATTTATTTATACCCCGCCCTTCAGCCCTATAGGCTATCAGAGCGGCTTACAATTATTATTTTAATTAGAGGGTTCCCTGCCCTCAGGCTTACAATCTAAGAAGACACAACACAAAAGGAGAAGGGAATGGTGTTGGGGAAGGGGATCAAGTCCAGCAGTTCTTCTCTTCCTCTGAGGCCTGGACCAAGGAAGATGGGACTAGAGGGAGGGCTCGTCTTCTTAATCTAGGACAGGCCCGATGGAATTTGGCCTGTCCTTCCACGGTTACTATGCATTCCCTTCATTCATCCAGAACAGGAGTGTGAATTTAATCATATACAGTGGTCCCCCGGGTTACGAATCCCCCGGGGAACGAAATCCCCGAGACCCGAACCCGCCGGGACCGCAAAACAGCCCCCGGGATCCGAAGGAAACCCTGGGTTGCGAAGACGAAAAACCGTGCGGCCCTTTTAAATTTGCCGCGCGGTCCGTCTCCTAAAGCGGTCCCCCGGGAAACGAAGATTTCCGGGTTACGAAAGGTAATCCGGAACGGATTACCTTCGTAACCCGGGGGACCACTGTAACTCCCAGTATCACTTGCCACTGGCTATATAGGTTAAGACTGATAGAACTTGGAGTCCAGTGACATCTGGCCATATAACTCCCAACCATATGCTACAGTGTGTGGTCCACAAGTGAACAAAGATACATTGAATATGCATACATACACTCAACTGTAAGCCAGTCAGCCAGAACTCCATGATATAAACCTTAAACTCAGCAGTATCTTTCTCAGAGAAGCCTTCCCATTCAGAAGAGTCCAAATAAACCTGTCTTCTCCCTCAACTTTGACCTTTGATCTGCCCCAGCAGGGTGCTTCTTACAATATAACTTTTCTCTTCAAGACTCTACTTTCTGGTAGGCTCTTTTTATTAACAAATATACTCAGCTCCACCTTGTTGTTCCCCAATGTGTCTCGGGTAACACAAGATATCACTTCCTGGATGGGTCTGGACATTTTAGGCAACAGGGCTGTCTGCTTATAATAATAAACAAAGAAACAAACAAAAACTGAATTTCTCCTCTCTTAAAAACACTGCCAAAGAATATTATTAAAATAAAGCCAAAAAGAATGATCAAAGAACCACAGGAAACTCTCTGCTATGTCCCCTGCCAGCTCTCAGATTCAAGAGTACTTGGATGAAATTAGGCTCTCCGTTCATTCTGATTATCACTCTTTTTCCTGGTGCAGAAAGAGGATTATGGCTGCTTCTCTTTTCTTATGAAATTATTCCTATGCATTCATATAAAATGATTCGCTGTGGCTGTTTGATACAGAGATTACCCCAGCAGCTCAATAAACTAAAGAGCCACATGCTGCCTATAGTCAACAGAGGAAAACTTGATAGCCAGATTACAATGTTGGCTCTTGAGAGATACTGTTCAGAGCTACTGATGTCCTTACTCAAAATAGACATGGCTTTGTAATAGAGTGTGGCCCTGCGGCCATGTGTGGCTCCCATACATTCTTTCCCAGACTGCCCTTTTTCTGACAAAAAGGGAGAGGATACATTTCTTCTTGAAGCCTCAAAGACAGGCAATTTAACTGTTTTTAACCTTACATAGGTTAGACATCCCTCCTGTGCTAACATCAAACAATAACATTTCCCCCTCAAAACCGTAAGTAGATATGTTGCCACTTTCAATTTTTTCCCCATTCTTTAGTATTGTCGGCAGTCCATGCAGAAAACTGCCCCCTTGACCCACAGCAAGGCAAAACTACTCTCAGTCTGCCATTTGTAACTAGTGAGATGCACTTGGTTTGTTAAGTCACATAAATTGCACAGGCATTCACTTTTCACCAACAGACAGCCCCTTTGGTAGGATACTGATATTAACATATGTGCACTACACATGCATGGCAAGTTATTTGCCATAGTGCAACAGATTTATTCTTTTGAGAGCTGTAGAAGCAGAGTTGCATATACAGCAATCTTGCACATTGCTTTTATGAAATGTTCAATACAGCTCAGCATTGTCTTTGTGAATTGTGCACTGCACAACAGTAATCAGTCATTTACAGTCATCAATCATTCACACACAACATTGTGCAATGTTGCTATTCTGTAGGGGGTTGTGTAATGCTAGCGCAGTGTATCTCCACATGCATATATCTACACCAGGCTCAGTGGATGTTGGACTGCAGCCTTAGTTTGTCAGCTCCAGCTGGTTTTTCCCCCCTGGATGCTGTATCGGAACCACAGAACTGCCACCAAAAAATTGAAACTCCTCATTAAAGTCAATTAACCTTATGATCCCATATGATTACATCAAGTACCACCCTGCACCTGCTTGTTAATGATATACAGCATAATATGATGAAGTCAGTATAAGAAGGCAATCCAACTATTACAGAGGGATGAGGAGTAACCTGATATGCGTCTTCATACTTCTAATAATACATAATCAGCCAATCCTAGTTCTCTAACAACTGATTTTGTACAGATACATGTTTGTAGCAAATATATTTGGGGCATTCACTGTTCACATTTGGAGACATACACTTAAAGGACATTATGTGTACATTCTAAAAATGTTTCAAGAGTGCCTTACACACACTCTGAATTTTTTTTTAAACAAACCAACTTTAAAACAAGCATCGATTAATAACTTGACAGGACTTAACAGTGCTTCCTATATAATAGCAATAAGCCATTCTGCAGAAAGTGAAACTACACTCTGCAAAACCCTTGGCCACACAAGAGGAGAAGAAGGTTATGTTAGAATATCTCTCTGCCTATCTCTCTGAAGGAAGAAAAGAAGAGAGGCCAGAGTATGTGAGTCTGGTGCTTCCCTTGGTCTGACACTAACTCACACAGGCCTAAACCATGCTTTATACTTAGGTACAAAGTGGTCTAATGCACTTTTACTTAATAAAAGTAAAACCTTTCAATCTCCTTCCCACACCTACACAAGACAGAAGGAGGAGGGAGCACAAAAGTTCAAAATTCATGAGACTCATTTGTATAATGCTAGTTAAACCATAGTTTAGTGTGACACCCAAAGAAGGTTACTGCCTACCTTTACCTTGCATGGTCGATGAACTGAATTGCTTTCTCTGCATACTTTGCAGCCAGGCTGTTGAGGTCCACAGGCTGTTCAACAATTGTGAGGTTCTCAAAAAGCGGAAGTGCAATCTCAGGATAACAGTCTTTCTGCTGTTTGCTGGGGGAGGAATTATAAAATAATCATAGAGTTGGAAGAGTCAACAATGGCCATTCAGTCCAACCCTCTGCCATGCAGAAACTCACAATTAAAGCACCCCCAACAGATGGCCATCCAGCCTCTGTTTAAAGACCACCAAGGAGGGAAACTCCACCACTCTTCAAGGAAGTGTGTTCCACTGTCAAACTGCTCTTACTATCAGGAAGTTCCTCTTAATGCTTAGGTGGAATCTCTTTTCCTGTAGCTTGCATACACTGTTCCATGTTCTAGTCTCTGCAGCAACAGAAAACAAGCTTGCTCCATCCTCTATGTGACACCCCTTCAAATACTTAAACAGGGCTATTATTATTAATTTTATTTATATAGTGCTGTAAATTTACACAGTGCTGTACATACAATCGTAAATTAGACGGATCCCTGCCCTCAGGATTACAGTTTAAAAGAGACAACACAAAAGGAAGAGGGGAATTTGGTGGGAAGGGGATGAGGTCCAGTGGTTCTTCTCTCCCTCTAGGGCCAGGACCAAGGCAGATGGACTGGAGGGAGAGGATGGCTTCTTAATACATAGTTATAAGGAGGCATCCTGGGGCAGATGGCACAATCCTAGGAACGCTTCCCTAAACAATATAGTCTTTAACTTAATTTTGAATCTGGTTAGAGAAGTGATGAGGCGGACATGTGGGGGAAAAAGGTTCCAGCAGTAAGGGGTAGCAAGTGAGAAGGGACGAATCTGGGACAGCGCAGTGGAAATCCTAGGCTGGGACAGGAGACCTTGACTACCAGAACGGAGGGTACGAGAAGGAGTGTGAGGAGAAACAAGTTCAGACAAGTAAGGAGGGTCCAGTCCGTGGAGGGCTTTGAAAGTCAATAACAAAAGCTCATATCACCTCTTAACCATCTCTTCTCCAGGCTAAATATATCCAACTCCCTAAGTCTTTCCTCATAAGGCATGGTTTTCAGACCCTTCACCATTTTAGCAGCCCTCCTCTGGACATGCTCCAACATGTCAACATCTTTTTTGAATTGTGGTGCCCAGAAATGGACACAGTATTCCAGGTGAGGTCTGGCCAAAGCAGAATAGAGTGACACTATTACTCCCCTAGACACTATAAGTCTATTGATGCAGCCTAAAATCACACTGGCCTTTTTAGCTGCTGCATCACACTGTTGATTCACTGTTGACTTGTGGTATATTAGGACTCCTAGATCCCTTTTACACATAGGATCTTATCACACCAGACCAATTTGGATTGAATCTGAAGTGACCTTTAAACTGATTTCTGTGAATTCGGTTGTTACTGAATTCTTGGATGAGTTTGAATTGGCTTTGGATTGGCTTTGGAATGGCTTCATAGTAACAGCATTCACGTGTGATAATTCAATGCGCATTCACTGAATTCTGGGGTGATTTTGGATTGACTTTGGAATGGATTCATAGTAACAGCATTCACGTGTGATAATTCAAAGCTCATTCATGTGAATTCACTTGGATGGATGCAGAGTGACTCTGGATTGGGGCTGCAAAAACCCTTGTCTGATGAGGGCCTAAGTCTCGTTCAGCCAGGTGTCCCCTATCCTATATCTATGTATTTCTTTTTTTGACCTAAGTGCAGTACCTTACATTTTTCACTGCTGAAATTCATTTTGTTAGTTTTGGCCCAGCTTTCTAATCTATTAAGGTCATTTTAATTTTTGATCCTGTCCTTTGGGGTATTAGCTATTCCTCCTAATTTGGTGCCAACTGCAAATTTGACAAGCATGCCCTCTACTCTTTCATTCAAGTAATTGATAAAGATGTTGAATAGCACTGGGCCCAGGGCAGAACCCTTTGGCACCCCACTAGTCACTTCTCTCCAGGATGAAGAGAAGTCATTGCTGAGCACCCTTTGGGTTTAACTAGCCAACCAATTACAAATCCACCTGACATTTACATTGTCTAGCCTGCATTTTACTAGCTTGTTTGTAAGAATATCATGGGGGACCTTGTCAAAGGCCTTACTGAAATCAAGATACGCTATATCTACAGCATTCCCTTTGTCTATCAAGCTGGTAATTTTATCAAAAAAGATTAGATTAGTCTGACATGACTTGTTTTTCAGAAACCAATGTCAATGTTGTCTTCTAAATACTCACAGACTCTGTTTAATGATCTGCTCTAGAATCTTTCCTGGTATTGATATCAGAGTAACTGGGTGATAATTGTTGGGTCATGAATATGCATTGGGAGATTAAAACAGAATCTATCTTGAAAAATCAATCTTTTTTTCTTTCACTGGTATATATACAAGGAAGTTAAGTTTATAAAAAAAGAAGTCATTTATCAAATGATGAACAGTGTGCAAAGTGAATAACATACCCATGCACACAAATAGAAATCAGGATAATCAATGGAAGTCAATTGTGATAGAGCCTGGACAGACAAAATAAAGTCATTCACCCAATAAGAAGGTTGGATTTATTCTCATAAGGAATTACAGTACAACAGTAACTACCTTAAATTATTCTAACACAGGGATGGGAATTATGTGGCCTCCAGCATGCCTCACCATTAGGAACATCATGGGGCTAGCAAAGCCCTGCAGCACACAGCTCAATTGGGTACCTACCTGTCCAACCTATGATCTCTTCCTAGTGGCTGAACTAGGAAAGATTGGGAGGGTGGCCAGAAAAGGGGTTCATTTCCTTCCATAATATGTCCTGGACCAAACTGGGGAGCTCCACAGGCCCTATTAGAACTGTGGGCTAGAGGTTCCCCTCTCTTCTATATCCTGTTAATGAATATTGAATATGGATCCTAATGTAGAAAAACAGCACCACATACACACCAGTAGGCTTCAGGAAACTCATGTGGAAATGAAACCTAGGTAATGTGAATGGTCCTAGGGGCCCTCTAAATTGTGGTAATGTTCATTTGGGACTTTTCTGCTATCTCTGGGGTGTAAAGACTCACTACACTGCCATGATGGCACCACTGGAAGAGAGATCTTTGGGGTGTTAGGGGGCAAACAAATAAATTTTAAAATCCCAAATACCCAATAAGAAGTAAACATCTTCGTGACAACAGACAGGTGAGGGAAAAGCAGGCTGCTAATGGAGTTTTCTGGAAGAAGAAGTGGCTAGTTTGAACACTGAAACAGGAGCACACCACTTGTTACAGGCCCCCACTTGTACCTCTAGTTATCTAATGCTGAGATCCAATAGCTGTCCACCTTGGTCTAGTAGTGAGTTTCACAGCAAAATGTGGCTCCCATTGTTGGAAATACAGTATCAGATCAGACATACTCCTGTCCTGATGCAAAAAGGGATTCTATACATTCTTATGAAAAGAGAAGAAAATAAGGTTTGGTGGGAATGCGTGAGGCAAGGTAGATACATTAGGAAATTGGGACTTGCTATTACTACAAATCATGGCTCCTTATACATGTGACGCCTCTGATGAACGAATAGAACAATACTGCCCAAAGAGCTTCTGTATTGTTTTCAGTGAAAGGAACATCTCTCTGTGCACAAAGGGGATACAACCAGTGAGCAATACTCTAGATTAAAAAGTGGGAGAAGCTTCTTGGAGAAGACTATCCACAGCCCTGGATTGGGAGTAGTGAATCCATGGTAGAGGCAGGAGGTTTTTCAGAACATTAGTTCACCAAGCAGAAATATCCTTGAGCTTCAGGATATTAGAAGTCTGTCTCCAAGGAGAAAAGCACTTATCAGGGAAGCCTTACCTTCCTCTTGTAGAGTACCATGGGCAAGCTGGACAAGGAGGTAAATTATAGCCTGGGGTGTCAGTGCAGCCCATATCATGGCTATAGGGTATCCCAAAATAATAATCGAAGCCTGGAATTAAAATCACAGAATTAGGAATTTGACAGCCATTATTACAAAAATTGAGAACCTGGAACATGTCCAAAGGAGGGCAACTAAAATGGCGAAGGGTCTTGAAACCATGCCCTATGAGAAACATCTTAGGGAACTGGGGAAGTTTAGTGTGGAGAAAAGAAGGTTAAAAGGTGACATGATAGCCCTTTTTAAATACTTGAAGGGATGTCATATTGAGGAGGGAGCAAGCTTGTTTTCTGCTGCTCCAGAGACTAGAACACAGAACAATGGATGCAAATTGCAGGAAAAGAGATTCCAGCTCAACATTAGGAGGAATTTCCTGACAGAAAGGCTGGTTCGATAGTGGAACACACTCCCTCAGAATTTGGTGGAGTCTCCTTCCATAGAGGTCTTTAAACAGAGGATGGATGAGCCTAAGGTGAGAGCTCACTGTACTAATGCTCCAGTATATTCATGTCCCCCAGTCTAATACTGGCTGTCAGAAGCACAAAGATTGGTTTGCTTCTATTGTTCTCCCGTCAGGCACACTTTTTTAACATTTGCCTTATCGTGGAAAGAAAGAAGGGCAGCTCATCTTCACCCATCATCTATGCCTTCTTGGCCCATCCCAACTCCCACTGAAACACATCAGAAGAAGGTTATTGGACACTAGCTACCTGCTCTCAGGTCTTAAATGAGCTTCTGCTTTCAGTCTCAAGAGGAACAGTTCAGATCCCTGGGAGAAGAGGGCTTACATCCACACCACCTTTTTTGTATTCCAACACAGGAAAAGCAAGATGGGATCCTTACCACGGAAGTTGGGATGGTAAGGGCCATTATGTCCCAAGTGCCATTTGCCTGCAACAGAAGAATTGGAGATACTGTCAAAAAAAGCAATGATAGCATATACAATACTGGTTACCAAAGAAAATAATTCTTGTTATTGTAGCCAAGTGGGAAGGTAACCAATGAGACTAGGAAAAGAGCTGGAACTTTAAATCTCTCTATTCCAATCCTGCCCAACAAAATCAATGAGTCTTTAACGGGTTTTAATGAATGCCAAAGTCTTAAAATGTAGAAAATAACTATCCTTGGCATACTCTGAAAGCTGTTAAAATCTCTTTTGGGCCTTGTGATAACGTAACTCAAGAGCATGACCAACTGGAGAGGGAGGGGCCCAGGCAGGAAACATCCAGACATCATTGCTTTACGGCTTGTTAAAGAAGCAAAGGAGAAGGTTCTGCACTGTGAAAGTAAAATGCACAATTATGCCTCCCTTTTGTTACAGTCTCTCTGAAGCAAAGTGCACATTTCTCTCCCATCACTGATGCATGACTAACAAGACACACTACAGTAGCTGTGCAGAAGCTCCCAAATAATCTCACATGCTTGTAACAAGAGTGTCTGGAATCAACAGGCTTTCTTTCTTCCTCTTTTTGTTTTCCTCAGTCTCTCAGTCTCTTCTTATTTGTCTCTGTTTCCTCTGCCTCCCCCTCTGGCAGGGTAGCCTGCCTCCATTCAAATGAATGGAAAAATCATTCCAATCACTTGAACAGGAAGGAAAGAAATGCTTGACCTGACAAAACTGACAAGAAGTGGAAGAGAAGTCCACTCCCTGCCAGGGATCTCATTGCCTCAAGGATTTGGAGGGAGGGGATTACGTGTCTTTCCACTCCAGCCATTTCTTGGCAGAATGGGTTCCCCCTCCACCCACAACCCAACTCATGTAAATGGAAACATGTCAAGGGCAACCCCACATAAAATATATTATGGAATGCAACTGTGGGCTTACCAGTGTGAACCACCATGGCCAGACTAATATTGTCCAGGTCTGTTGACAATGTGTGCAACCAGCCAAAGCTGGCAAAAGGCATTCTGTACCTCTGATGCCAGTTGGGTCTCTAATGGCAAAGTGGAATCTTGGAGCACCCTCAAGCTTCCTTCAGCACTCTAATCAAATGCACACAGAAATAGCTGAAAATAGAACCAGATTAGCTTTCTGACAGCCCTAGGTTTAATCACCTATTATGGCAGTGAGGTAGCCAGCTTCCTTCATGACTTCCGCTAAAGTTGTCTCATTCAATGGAAGGCCACCCACTGATGTCACAGCAAAATTGTGGGTCACTCCATTGCGAAGGCCAAGGCGTCCTGTAAGCAGAGAGGCTCGTGATGGGGAGCAGGTGGAAGCTGCAGAGTGAAAATCTACAAATCTAGAGGAGGTAGGGGAAAAAGGGAGAGAGAAAGAGACTTTCTGTGTATCCCATGAAATGACTAACCCTAATCAAGTCAAACTAACTTCAAGTAATCTTAACATGTACTCTCTGTAGTGCAGAGATCTTTCTCCTCTGCACCTATTGCGTCTGCAGAGTCCTGTCCAGCAGAGCTGTTTGGGGTGGTGAGGGAACTGACACAAGTTCCACCTGTGCAGAACTCATTATTTAACCCGACAACAGCCTGCTGTGATGCATTTAACAACTTCCTTGCCGATAAAATCTCTCAGATAAGAGCCGACTTGGATGCCGGTGTTGTAGCAGAATCAACTGACGAGGCATCCAGTAACTCTGCTGATGAGGTTATACTGGATCAGTTTCAATCTGTTAGTACTGATAACTTGGACAAGCTCCTTGGTAGAGTGAGGAAAACAATTTGCCCTCTTGACCCTTGCCCTTCGTGGCTGGCCGTTCAGGGGGGTGATGCCTTGAGGATGTTCTTAAGGCACATCATCAGTGCATCCCTTAGGGTAGGTCATGTTTCATCTTGTTTGAAGGAAGCAGTGGGTAGGCCGCTTCTGAAAAAACCTTCCCTTGACCCTCTGGATATGAACAACTACAGGCCAGTCACTTTACTACCTTTTCTGAGCAAGGTAATCGAGAGAGCAGTTGCTCTTCAACTCCAAGCTATCTTGGAGGAAACCGATTATCTTGATCCATTTCAAACTGGCTGTAGGACAGGACAGGATTTGGAGTTGAGACCACCATGGTCGCCTTAGCTGATGATCTTCGTCTGGGCATAAACAGGGGCAGTGTGACCCTGCTGGTGCTACTGGACTTCTCAGTGGTTTTCAACACTATAGATTATGATTTCCTCTTCGACCGCCCGAGAAGGTTAGGAATTGGAGGCACTACTTCACTCTAGAGGGTGATGCTTGGGAACAGTTGCTCTGCAAGGAAAGAGCTTAATTGTAATGTATCTCAAGGTGCCATCCTGTCCCCGATGCTTTTCAATATATACATGAAGCTGCTGGGAGAGATCATCCAGAGACATGGGACGAGGTATTATCAATATGCTGATGACACCCAGATATATTTCTCCATGTCTCGGTCTTCGGCTTTGACTTCAGATGGCGTCTCTCTTCTCAATGATTGTCTTAAAGCAGTAATGGACTGGATGAGGAAAAACAAATTGAAGCTGAATCCAGACAAAACAGAGGTACTCACAGTAGCGTCCCCTAACTCACATATCAGGATACAACCCCCAGTCCTGGAAGGGGTCACACTCTCCTCAAACGACTGTGTTCGAAGTCTGGGGGTGCTCCTAGACCCGTCGCTTCACATGACAAATCAGGTGAATGCGAGAGTCAGGAGTGCCTGTTATCAGCTTCAGCTGATACGCCAGCTGAGCCCTTTCCTGGAAGTTAGAGGCCTTGAGACTGAGGTACATACTCTGGTAACCTCACATCTTGATTTGTGCAATGCACTCTACATGGGGCTACCCTTGTTCTTGGTCCGGAAACTTCAACTAGTACAGAACACGGCAGCCAGACTGGTCTCTGGTACATCCAGAAGACACCATATAACATCGATCTTAAGATCACTTCATTGGCTGCCCATTAGTTTCTGGGTCCAGTACAAGGTATTGGTTATTACCTTTAAAGGCCTAAATGGCTTGGGTCCAACCTACCTTCGGGCCTACCTCTTTCCATATAATCCTCCCTGTACACTTAGGTCCTCTGGGAGGAATTTGTTACAACCTCATAAAACAAAGTTGTCCACAACTCCCAAAGGACTTTCTTGGCTGTCACTCCCAGATTATGGAATGTCCTGCCAGACAAGATCCGTCATATTACCACCTTAAACAGTTTTTTAAAAGCTGTAAAGACGGATCTCTTCTGGCAGGCCTTTCCTGAATAATTACCTGGCCATCAAAAGGAAAATCTAACTGCTGAACTCCGATCTCACCACAGCTTTGTTTTATCCTTAACTATGTTTTAATTCTTATACTGTTTAATTGGTAGTTTAAGGGGGGGTTGGACTGAAGGTTTTGGAATGCATATTTTAATCTTGTAAGCCACCCCGATTGCATCCCGCAGAGGGGTGGGATATAAATAAAAATTATTATTATTATTATTATTATTATTACAAGCATAATCTATTATTTTTAATTCCTCTTTATAAACCCATTTGAGTTCTTAGATCAACTCATCTCTCATTAGTGATAGCACTTTTCTCTTGTGGAAGCCAACACTCAGGCCCACACTCCCTTTCCTTCCTCCTGGTCTGTGTTTCAGTACTCAATGGTGCAAATGAAATAAATGTTGCAGATCTTGAAGTGGCTAAGGGCCTCATGCCACGGTTGGTACAGGTATGTGTATATATAGGCATACTCAAGCACACATGCTTCTTGTACTTTGATGCTGTGAAGACAGAAATACATGTGCTGCAGATCAACCCTTCCTCTAAGGTTGGTGGCATCCCTGACCACCCTGGCCTCATATCCCAGCTGCTGAGTGAGTACTTTGGTGTTCCTGTCTCTGAGACTCTGGTCTTGGTTATGCCAGCTGTGACAGGTGCCCAGAGCCACCTTGGGTCTCACAGGGACTGGTCCTGGCCCCAGGGAGGGCTCCTCTTGACCTGGCAGCACAAAGCTAAAACCCCAACAGAAGAACTCACACACCTCGAAGGGGTGCGGGTGTTTTTGGAAAGTGCCTTAAGCACCTCAATATGCCCTTTACATCATCTGCTTCTTGCTGAAATATCACTTCTCTTTCCCCAAACAGGCATCCTCTGGTGTTAGCCTTCCCCAGAACTTAGAAGTAACACGTTACAAGGAACAACATTAACATATTTTTATTTGGTGTAATGACGGCATAATGATGATCTTTTTATATATAAAGTAGCAGCAACTGGTTAATAGCATTATTTTTTCTAATTACCTTTTCTTACTTCATTGCTGGGGGACTAAAATGCTTTGACGGGCATTCTGAAGGAATTACTCCCCCCACCCAATTTTAGGTTATTTCCTTTCATTTTAAAATGGACTTTGGTTTTTTTAAAAGTAAAAAAAAAATGGCCAAGTAATGAGTTAAAAACAAAACATTAGGTCAGTATATTATTGAGGGTGGGGATACACAACAAGTTACTTAACCAAATGGCTTTTTAAAGCTTTTTGAAGCACTTGCTATGCTCCAGCACTGTTATGTTCAGGGTGGGAAGAGAAATAAAGCCCCTTCTGTTTCCTTAGAAACAACAAGCTATGTCTTCAACTACTTTGTGGATTACCTAAAAACAGATATAGAAAGTGCCAAGCAATTGCAATATATACACAAATAATTTTCTTACCTTTCGAATTATTGAAACAAAGGCTGCACAACACACTTAGTCGTTTAGAACCAAGAGAATAGGCCACTCTAGGTGGGTTATTAGGGTCATTCAACATGTTATCTCTTATGTTGCTCCCTCCCTTCATAAGAGGAGAGGCTTTATCAAGTTTCCCAACTGTGTGACATTTCCAGCCATCTGGAGTTATTGAATATCTCCCTGAAAAAGCCCACTCCCTAATAAGGTTGGCTCAAAAGGAGTTTGATTTGCTCAGGGAGCTTCACACTTGTCATTACACATTATGAGATATGCACTGTCCAAAAGAAGCATATATGTTATGTGGGCTTATGAATGGAGATGTGGCTATTAATATAACTAAATGGTAATTGACTCCAAGAAAAACCTTGAAGAATCTGACCGCATTAGAAGCCTGCGGAGCCTACAAGGGCTGAAAGACTGCTCAGATGTTCTTTGGGAGATCAGCCTCACGTAGTCAGGTGAACTTTTCCCACTATAATCATATTCAGCTTCAAGGTTAAATTATCAGCCAGTCTGAGATTTAAAATAAAGATAACAACAGGGTGAAGATTTTCTCTAGGGATGAAGCAAAAGTATATGAAGAACACGTAGGGGGAAATTGCCACATTCACCATTCTTTCGAAAGCCATTCTCTCTGAGCCTTCTCTCTGCAGTATCTAGAGAACATTAACTACTAATCCTTAACAGGGTTCTGATGCCTAAATCCAATTATTAGTCTCGGCTAGAGTGGAGCTACTGGATCAGCAGGAACATGTTAAGACAATCAACCACCTTTTCCACAATCATAAATCAGTCCTAACAGAGACAAAAGTAGAATATATCAGAAAATCAAGATAAAAAATTACTCCCAAGTACAAGAATCACTGTATATATACATAAATGGCAGCTCACCAATCAGCTTCTAAACCAATACCAAAAAGCATTCACTATGATTATGATGATGGCATTTGGCCAACATGTTCATAGTGAACATTGGGGCAGTGCAGACCGCCCAAAAGGGGCAGTCTATACTCACCCAGTGAAGCAGCGAGATGGGGCCAAGGCTGCCTCACCGGCAGTCCCAGAGGCCCCATTTTGCCACTTCTCTAGGCCATGGAGAAGCGGCAAACTGCCACTTCTCAGTGGCCTGAAAGCGGGGTGCAGCAGGTGCCCTGAGCGCCTGCTGCACCCTGCAACCAACGACGCTCCCAAGGGGAGAAAGGGGCCACTGCAGCAGCCCCTTTTCCCTCAGGGTCCTTGGATTGGCTGTCTAAAGACCGCGCCAAGGACCAGGCGCAAAAAATGGAGCTCCTTTCTGCACCACGGAAAGGGCGCCCTAGGTGCCCTCCCCCAGCACCATTACGTCATGGCGCATACCACACGTCCAAATGCGGCGCACGCATATGGACGGTGTGCAAACAAGATGGTGCTGTCCACACGTGCTAGGGTTTGGGAGGGACTAAATGCTGCGCCCTCCCCACCCCTAAACATGCTGCACAGACGGCCCTTTTGGGCTGTCTGTATCAGCCCATAGAGAACTTTGTAAACTCCAAAAAAGATTATTTAGAGGACTCTGAAAGAAGACGGGAGATACAAAGCTATCAGAACTTCCTTGGAACTTTTCCCAAATGAGATCTATAAAGTAGGAATGAATATCCTTATATAGCGGAACATGATCAATGTTTTAACTCTGCCAGAATGATAGGGCAGACAAGCTGCATGTTAGGACTTCAACCTTCCTGTAGGGCTGATAGCAAAACATTGAAATAGGCCAAGGTAAACATAACTTTTTTTAAAAAAAGGTCTGCAATATTTGGGATGTTAATCAATATCTGTGTAAATTCCATTCATGCAATGAATCTACTCTAATTAGGTCTAAATTAAATGTAACCCTTAGAAGAACCATTTAAATCGCCTTGTATATTCTAAACTGATATATAAATGCCAAGTAGATAGGGAAGCAACTTTCTAAGATGAACCATTCATTCTTGATTGTGCTCTACTGAACTCTTTTGCAAAATGAGCTACCACCGGTTTTTGGCCACATTAAGGGAAGGTGTACAATAATCAGCAGACAGAATGCTGATCAACTGAAGTAATACTTTTAGTCACCTGCTCCCTAGGGTTTGTGTACGTGCCATAATGGCATGAACCCACTGTGTTCAAGATGGGACAACATGGGAGAAAAATGTGCAACATAAGCAAACAGAAATCCCTATTACTGTTGCTATCTCAGCTTCTTGACTTACAATTTGCCCAGGCAGGTTTTACAATCCATTACTGACGTATTTTGAAGAGCTATAAACTCTCTGGACATTAACAGTCTCTGTCCATACTAAAAACACAACCGTTAATTAATATACTGAGAACTGCTGTATTAAAATATTTCACAGCTCTTGTGATTATAGAGAAAACTTTAACATGATTTGAAAAACCTGTGATAAAAATTGGCTTTTTCTTGTTGTTGTTTTAAGAACATCAAACAAAAATGCCTCTTAACACTGATTTAAATGAATCAGGAAAAATGCATTTGATTAAATTGAAGAAGTTTGGAATTTTAAATGCTAATACAGTTTGGAAGTCATCCTCACAGATGGACTGAAAAGTTGTAGTGCAGATCTGTTTCTAAGTGACCTTAGAAACAGATAGAATATAACAGAAGAACATCAGAGCTTTTGGCCTTTTTTATCTGCTTGAGCCTCACTCATTAGCTGAGCCTTTCAAACTGGCTCCTTACATGTTCATAAGCATTTTGATGAGACCAGCTATAAAAGCTTTGTGCATCTATTGACCATGCATAGCTTGCACATTTGTGTATCTTAAGCGAACAAATTCCCATGCTCACAATATCCTGAGAATCATCTTGCAGAAGTACCTTAGAAGCTGCAAGATGACCATCCATGAAAGAATGCTTTTAAATTGCATTGTTCTGTTTTAATCTGGATTCAGTGAATTGTTCATCACTGCAACTGGGTTACAGAGGAATTTCCTTTCTGAGATCTATTTTCATTACAAATCAACAGGAATGAATCCAAGCTTTTTAGGGGTCCTGGTACTTCCTTGGAGACATGTTCCCAGAAGACAGTGCTTGTAACTTGTTCTTTCTTCCTACTGGTTGACCTATGGAGCTCAGGATCAGTGATGCCCCTCTTTAGCAGCCTATTCACTTAGCTGCCACTATGGGGACAGAGGTGGGAGAGTACAGCCTATTCCAATGGCTCACAAGGAGTGTCATGGGGACTGTCAACTCTCCCTAGGCTGTTTTTATTGGTGGTCATTCTGCAACGAGGTGATTAACCAACTGGAAAACTTTGGAACATAAATTATCTTGCAGTATTTTCTTTTCCATACCTTTTCAGTTTGTGTTGAGTCATTTAGAGTGTCGACTTAAGAATCGAACCTGAACCATATTTTAAAAGCTTAACACAGTGTCTAGAAAACTGGAGACATTTTACAAATAACAACCACAAATGCGAGTCAGAAGCTTAAAGCTTACCTCATTCCTTCCGATGCCATCTTATCTAAGTTAGGAGTGTCTTTTCTGAGACCCCAGTTGGCCCCAAGATCTCCCCATCCAATATCATCAGCTAAAATTATTATGAAATTTGGTTTCTTGTAATCTGAAGCTTTCCCAGTCAAAAAGAGTCCTGGATGATGACAGTGGAAAAGTCCAATGAAACAAACAGCCAACACCAACAGCAGTTCTTTAGGCAGCAGAATATCCATGGTGGCCACAAATACTAGAAAACATCTCAAGAACATTAGCAGTTAGCTAAAAATATTTTCACATTACAAAATTTCCTTTTGTGTTGTTTTCTTCAGAAGCAATGCAAATATTTCTTGTCTTCTGCAGCATTCTCATTATTCTGCAGGAAAGGAGATCAGAAACAGAGATTAGAAAAAGCCAAAAACAGTAGAAACAGGTAGGACATACTTTTATTCAATGTCATCTTCTGTCTATCTGAGTTTCCATATCAGCTCAAGGAGTTAGCAACCTCTGTAGAGGTCCCTCCACTGTAGATGGAAAACTGTTGGAATCCACTACAAACTTTCTGGATCTCCAGGAATTCTCTCCTCCTGATCAATAGGACATAAAATTCCAAATGTACTTTAAACAACCTTATTTCAATCATAAGTCTTGAGAAAGTCATATTTAAGCTCCACCAAGGTCAAGAGATTTATAACAGCATGGTAGTTGTGAGTTTTGTGAACCCTAGTCCAAAATAAGTTTTCCAGGCTCTACAGTATGTTTAATTGGAATAAACGCATTTAGGATAACAATCTAAGGGCTACCTTGTTTGTAGTCCCATGTAGAGTAGAACCATTGAATCAACTAGATTAACAACTGATTCAACCTATCTACTTTAGTGGGGATTAAGGAATAAAATCCAGGCTTAAACCCCTTGATTTCATGAGCCTCATATACAACTATCTCTGGATTAGAAACATCTTGTTGAATGCCTATCTATCTTCTCTATTCAGAAACCTATAGCAAATGCTAACTGGTGCTGCTTCTTCTAGCTGCCTCAGTTTTTTCTTTCCCCATAAATGGTGTGAAAATTGCCAGTGTCCAAGAAGGGTTCAGGAAAGGCAGAGGCACTAGGAATCATATAACAAACATACAATGGATAATTAAAATACTAAGAGTTTCAAAAGATCAGCCTGTGCTTTATAGACTATAGCAAAGCATTAGATTGTATAGATCATGAGAAGCTATGGATCACTCTTAAAGAAAAGGGTGTGCTACAACATCTGATAATCCTGATGCGTAATTTATACTCAGCACATGAAGATACTGTTTGGACAGAATATAGAAAAATGAAAATGAAATCGCCATGGATTGAAGTCGATTCAAAGGCAATTAACATCAGCCTTTCTTTGGCCAGTCGAACAACAAAATCCACCCCAGATTACAGGTTTCCCCCAGATAGCAACTTGTTGTTAGTATGTAGGTTGTAAAAAAGGATTTCTAATGCCTTTCTGATTATCCAGAGATGGACATATTGTCAACATTCCTTCAGGTAATCTTACCACAAATTATGCAATCGGGTTTCCTGCATTTGGGGAAATCGCAGGGGTCAGCACACCTGGAGTGCAATGATGAGCCTTACCCTGGGAAAACCATTTTCATGATCATGGTATCTCCCCTGCCAGGTAAGGACAGCATAGAGGTAAAGTTAAAGGTTTCCCGTTTGACAAGATTATCTAGTCATGCCCGACTGAGGAAGTGGTGCTCATCTCCGTGACTAAGCTGAGGGAGCCATGGTCATGTGGCCATCATGACTGCATGGAATGCCTTTACCTTCCCACCAAAATGGTACCTATTTATCTACTTGCACTTTTACATGTTTTCAAACTGCTAGAAGCTGCAACAGCATAAGGGATCCTTAAAAAGCTGTAGACTAACCACTATCACAGCTTTGTAGGTAGCATCAAAAAACATGCTACAGAGATAATGCATATGGCATGGATAACTGTGCAAGTTCCTTGGGTGTCCCTAGATGAAATAGTTCTTTGCTTTCTAAAAGGTTCTAGCTCATGTGGAGTCGAAGGCTTTCATGGCCGGCATCCATAGTTTTTTGTGGGGCTTTTGGGCTATGTGGCCATATTCTAGAAGAGCTCCTTTCTGACATTTCGCCAGCATCTGTGGCTGGCATCTTCAGAGAAAGATGCCAGCCACAGATGCTGGCGAAACATCAGAAACTCTTCTAGAACATGGCCACATAGCCCAAAAGCCCCACAAAAAACTAATGATTCTAGCTGATTCTAGTTGATCATGTGGTAACCAAAGGTAATAAACACTGTGACAATTTTCACCCCAGCATTGTTGCCTGTTTTTTTCTTGCCAATGGTAAAACCTATCATTTGGTCTGGATCCACATTCTGCATAAAACAGACCCAATAAACTCAATGGAGCAAGTTAGCCCCAGCTATCTGAAATCCCATTTATTTAAATGGACCTCCTCCAAGCAAGACTAAGTCTGGATTCAAATCAGCAGTTCTGTAGCTTTCCATTTTTAAAACTATTATTTGTCAATATAAAAATTAAAAGGTAAAGATAAGGGTGATTAGATTTTTCCTTCAAGTTCTACGGATGCTTTGGCATCAACATCATTCTCCAAAACATGACATAGTGATATGCCAGACATTATTTATGCTTTAATGTTTATCTTTATAATTCAGACTATATGTTGACCTGATGTGTAAACTGAGGGCAGGCTTTCAGGTCAAAATTCTGGATTTTGATATTACCCATGGATAGGTAGAGGGTAAAATGTAGGGGCATGTAACAAAGGGTGTAAAGGACGAAGCAAAGGAAAACAATGCCAAAGAACTTACAAATTATAAAATAACCACTGGTGCTCACCCTAAAGGCTGGATGAATAAGGAGGGAACTACAATAAAAGGTGACTCTGAGATGTATGAGAGTGGCACAGGCTAAGAAAACGCACACAAGTCAAAAGGGAGGTAAAGGCAAAGCTAAGAAAATGGCAACTATGGTAGCAGTGATTATAGGTTTTAACTCTAATATGATAACCTTGCCTGATTATAACTCAAAAAATCTGAAAAACTTACATAAATTTCTAATTCAGATCCTTCAAAGTCCTCTTAGAGTTCCTTTGAGGGAAGTGCCAAAGATCTACCATCACATTTTCCCATCCAGCATGACAGTGTATTCTTGCACAACAGGGGCTTTGACTGGGTGACCCTTGTGGTCTCTTCCAACTCTACAATTCTGTGAAACAGGTCAGAAACAGCACCTGCATGGAGAGAGGAGAGAGGTTAAATGCCTCTTCTAGGTACAGTACTTATATTGACCCATGGATAAGTAGACCTAGGTTTTTGGAATCAATGTTTTGAGTAAAATGTCTTGACTTATACATGAGTATATACAGTAATACTTTTCTTAGTGTCAAAAATGTTTACCTTTTCTTCTTTCAAAATTCCCACTTGCATTGGAATTCCTTTGTATTTTGTCTGGGAAAGGGAAGATCTTCTGCATATTCAGTTTACCTGTATCAAGAGCCAAAATGATGGTGGTGGCATTGCATTGCAAGGCTGTACTGCAATGTGCAAGTGTTCAGATCTGGTTCTTTTCTATGTGGTTCCAGGCATATGGACATGGAGATGAATGAGAACAAGAAAGGGAGCTCACACAGAAACAAGAACACCATCTGTTCTTTCTAATCTTCATGACACATCAGTTACAGAAATTCTAAGAGTCATGGTTGAACTCTCTCCTGTACTAATTAGTATCTGAAGGTTATTAGAAAATCTAAATTAGTTTAGATCGACTGTGTGATAGAAGATAGGACATGCATAGAACAGGTCATATAAGAGTCACTGATGTGCAGACAGGAGAAGGGCAAGCACAAAGTTATTTTTAAGTACACGATCTCATGCAATGTGCATTTTGTAATTTGCAGATTTTTATATAAACACAGACACACCACACACACACTAGAAAGGAAGCCAGCTACATGCAAAAATTCAATCTACATTCCACAAGCATAGATGTATATTGTTCCCTACTACTTGACCCTCTCCCTTGCAACCCAAGCCTCGCTCAACTGCATCCAGGACCAATGGAACTACCTAAGGAGAAGCATGTCTTGGTCTGTTCTGGAAGCTTCTGTGAGGTAAGCCACGGTGTAAACTATTCTGCTGTTTCCAGATGTCTAGATAAATGAGAAATACCTTAGTATATACTGATTTGTGAGATAAACCATTAAAAGAGTTCACTTCTGTAGCTGAAGTGGAAATATCCTAGTCAAACTTGTATTTTAACTTTTTTTATTTTGTGGATTTTTAACAATTTTTTAAAATCACTCTAAGCCGTTTTGAGTCCCAATCTGAGAAAAAGGCAAGAAATAACATTAACAACAACAACTACTACTACTACTACTACTACTACTACATCTTATGTCCTCTTCTGAAGTTGAGTGCTGTGTAGTAATGATATGTTTTCACACATTTCTACTAATCATGTCTTAGGCTATGTATGTACCAAATTCCAGTTTTCATGTCACATCTTACACAAATAACAACTAGATATATGGAGGTTCATTAATAACTGTACTCCACGTTATTTTGGAAGAACTTTGTTACTAAGTCTTTTTGGATAACGCTCACTGCCAAAATCAGTTTAGCCTTGACTCCAAAAGGACAATTCTCATTCAGCTGATTCTTGCTCTGGGGCAGTCCTACAATTTAGCCAGGAAAAGCAGCATGGAGCAGTGGTTTAAGCATTAGATTATGCCTACAGAAACCACTTGGCCATGTAAACCCACTTTATGACCTTGAGCAAGTCACACTCTCGCAGCCTCTGAAGAAGGTAATGGCAA
>JAOEGL010000141.1:0-44119 GCA_034509955.1 Urosaurus nigricauda
CCTGTTATTTCCCTCTCCTTTAATTTTTATTAGTCACACTCTCTCAGCCTCAGAAAATTGATATGGGAAACCCCCTCTGAAAAAATGTGCCAAAAAAAAAAAGAAAGGAAAAGAAAAACCAGGATAGCTTCAACCTTAGGGTTGCCACCAGTCAGAAATAACTCGCAGGGTCACACCGGCAACAGAATAACAAGACGAATGACATTGCTAACAGGGGATAGAGGAAAGGCAGAATTACTCAACACCTTCTTTGCTTCAGACTTCTCAGAAAAGGCAAAGGCTGCTCAATCTAACGAGTAGAAGACAGAATAGGGGAATTTCAATACAGAATAAATAAAGAGATAGTACAGGAATTCCTGGTTAACCTAAATGAACTTGTCTACAGGACCAGATGAACTACATCCAAGGGTATTAAAAGAACTGGCAAATGTAATATTGGAACCACTGGCAATAATCTTTGAGAACTCCTGGAGAACAGGAGAAGTCCCAGCAGACTGGAGGAGGGCAAACGTTGTCCCCATCTTCAAAAAGGGAAAAAAAGAGGATCCCAACAATTATCGTCCGGTTAGTCTGACATCAATTCCAGGAAAGATTCTGGAGCAGATCATTAAGCAGAGAGTCTGTGAACATTTAGAAGGCAATGCCATAATCACAAAAAGTCAACATGGGTTTCAGAGAAACAAGTCATGCCAGACAAACCTGATCTCTCTCTCTATTTTTTTTTTTTTTTATAAAATTACCAGCTTGATAGATGTAGGAAATGCTGTGGTTATAGTATATCACGATTTCAGTAAGGCCTTTGGCAAGTTTCTCCATGACATTCTTGAAAACAAGCTTGTAAAATGTGGGCTAGACAAGGTAACTGTTACATGGATTTGTAATTGGTTGAGCGGCCAAACCCAAAGGGTGCTCAACAATGGCTTCTTTTCAACTTGGAAAGAAGTGACCAGTGGGGTCCCACAGGGCTCTGTCCTGGGCCCAGTGCTATTCAGCATCTTTATTAATGATTTGGATGACAGAGTTGGGGGCGTACTTAGCAAATTTTCAGATGACAACAAATAAGGAGGAGTAGCTAATACTCCAGAGGACAGGATCAAAATTCAAAGTGACCTGAATAGACTAGAAAGTTGGGCCAACGCTAATAAAATGAAATTCAACATAGAGAAATATAAGGTACTGCACTTAGGGTGGAAAAATGAAATGCACAGATATAGGATGGGGGACATCTGGCTGAATGAAAGTACATGTGAAAGGGATCTAGGAGTCTAAGTAGACATTAAGTTGATAATGAGTCAAAAGTACGATGCGGCAGCTAAAAACGCCAATGCTTTTTTAGGCTACATCAATAGAAGTATAGTGTCTAGATCAAGAGTAGTAATAGTGCCACTCTATTCTGCTTTGGTCAGGCCCCACCTGGAATACTGTGTCCATTTCTGGGCACCACAATTCAAAAAGGATGTGGAATAACTGAAGCGTATCTTGGAGTTCCTGCATGGCAGGGGGTTGGACTGGATGGCCCTTGTGGTCTCTTCCAACTCTATGATTCTATGATTCTATGATTCTATGCAGGAACACCCAATCAAAGCATCCCCGACAGATGGCCATCCAGCCTCTGCTTAAAGACCTCCAAGGACGGAGAGTCCACCACCCTCCGAGGAAGGAGTGTGTTCCACTGTCAAATAGCCCTTACTGTCAGGAAGTTCCTCCTAATGTTTAGGTGGAATCTCTTTTCCTGCAGTTTGCATCCATTGTTCCGCATTCTAGTCTCTGCAGCAGCAGAAAACAAGCTTGCTCCCTCCTCAATATGACATCCCGTCAAATATTTGAACAGGGCTATCATATCACCTCTTAACCTTCTCTTCTCCAGGCTAAACATTCCCAGTTCCCTATGGCATTCCTCATAAGGCAGGGTTTCCAGATCCTTCACCATCTTAGTTGCCCTCCTTTGGACATGCTCCAGTTTCTCCACATCTTTTTTGAATTGTGGTGCCCAGAACTGGACACAGTATTCCAGGTGGGGCCTGACCAAAGCAGAATAGAGTGGCACTATAACTTCCCTTGATCTGGCAGGGGGTTGGACTGGATGGCCCTTGTGGTCTCTTCCAACTCTATGTTTCTATGACTATCCCAATCCTGCAGGCAAGGAGCCTCAGCTGGAGGTAGCAATAAGTGAGTCTCAGTCATCCAGGTAAGGAGCTCCAGCCTGAGGTTGAAATGGGCCAGTCTAAATCCTTCAGGTAAAGAGCATCAGCATGAGATCACAATGGGCCAATCTCTACCCTTCAGGCAACAATAATTAGGCTGAGGTCGAAATGGGCCTTTTCTCAGTCTTACGGCCAAGGAACATCAGCCTGAGATCACAATGGGTGAGTCTCAGTCCTTCAGGCAAGGAGCATTTTCCTCAAGTCACAATAGGCCAATTTCAATCCTTCACGCAAGGAGCAGAAGCCTGAGAATGCAATGGAACAGTCTCAATAGTTGAGGAAAGGATCATCAGCTTGAGATCAAAATGGTATCATCTCAGTCCCTCAGATAAGTGGTATCAGCTTGAGATCACAATGGTCCCATCTGCATCTCATAATAGTCCCGTTTCAATCCTTCAGTCATCCTAAAATCACAGTGGGCTAGCCTCAGTCCTTCCAGTAAGGAGCAACAACCTGAGATCATTATGGGACAGTCTCAATCCTTCAGGCAAGGAGCATCAGCCTGAACTCACAATGGTCCCATCTCAATACTTCAGTTAAGGAGCACCAGTGTGATGTCACAATAGTCCTGTCTCAATCCTTAAGCCAAGGAGCATCAGCCTGAAGTCACAATGGCCATCTCAATCGTTCAGGCAAGGAGCATGAGCGTGCGGTGACAATGGGCCTATCTCAAAATTTCAAGCAAGCAGCATCAACATGATCTCATAATGATCTCCCTTCTCAATTCTTCAGGCAAGGGGTGTCAGCCTGAAGCCACAATGGTTCCATTTCAATCCTTCAGGTAAGGAGCACAAGCCTGAAGTCACATTAGTCTTGTCACAATCCTTAAGGCCAGGAGCATAAGCCTGATGTCACAATGGGACTGTCTCAAATCTTCAGGCAAGGAGCATCTGACTAAAGTCACAATGAGCCAGTCTCAGTCCTTCAGGCAAGGAGTATCAGCCTGGAGTCACAAAGGATCAGTCTCAGTCCTTCAGGCAAGGAGCATCAGCACGAAGCCAAAAATTTGTCAGTCTCAATTCCTAAGGCAAGGAGCATCAGCCTGAAATCACAATAGGGCAATCTAAACCCTTCAGGTACAAAGCACCAGCCCGAAGTCACAATAGTCTCAATACTTCTTTTTACTCTTTTCAGGGACCTGATCGGCGCCGCTGCGTGCGGTTGCTGCGACTCTGATCTGGGCCGAAAAGGGGTGGCTCCATGCCGCCCATCTGTAAGGCCCCTTAATTCCCTTTAATTTCTTTTAGAGGCTACTGAGATCTTTTATGGAAATGGAAACCCTTGGTCTTATGAGATGGAGTAAAATCAAGGCCAGTTGGAGTTACTCCAGTCTCCATTTGTTCATTTGCAATAGCCATTTCCCACTTCATCAGTTAAAAGGTCTTCACTTTGAAAACCCTGACAATTCTTATTTGATAGGTTTGCCATCAAACAGGAAAAGTAAGGAAGAAATATGAAGCCAAAGGGTTTCATGGCTGGAATCCATAGATTTTTGTGGGTTTTTCGGGCTATGTGTCAATGTTCTACAAAAGTTTATTCCTGATGTTTCTGCAGAAAATGCCAGCCACAGATGCTGTTGAAATGCCAGGAATAAACTCCTCTAGAACATGGACACATAGCCTGAAAAACCCACAAAAATCTTAGGAAGAAATTTTAAAAGTCAGAAGTACAGGGGGTCCTTGTTATCCTCTGGGGTTTGGTTCCAGGATCCACCGTGGATAACAAATTCTGTGGATGCTCGAGTCCCATTAAATACAATGGCACAACAAAATGGTGTCCTTTCTATAAAATCAAGGTTTGCTGTTTGGAATTTATGCATTTTTAAAAAATATTTTCCAGCCGTGGATGCTTGAATCCGTGCATTAAAAATCCATGGATAAGGAGGGCCAACTGTATCCGCTGAATTTTCTTTGCACTAGATAAGTCATGATGCTTGTTTAAGTCAGTGGGATTTATAAGGCATTTCAGGATCTGAGACCATTGTGATCTCATAGGTTGGGAAGAGTGACTAAGGAATTTATCACACAACAAGAATTGGAAGCATAATCCAATGGCAATTTGAAATCAATCATGGGTTTTGCGTTATTGCGTGAAAGCTGATCACATGCATTTTCAGGCAATGGGAAGTCCTTCCTTTTTATTTTTTTTATTTTTTAAAATTTTTATTGGTTAAAATTGAATGCACATACAACCACAACAAAAAAATATACATTAAAATACATTACACCACACCTTACATTACACCACACCTTACAAAAACAACATACAATGAAATCTAACCCACAACATTCTTTCAATTATTTTATAAATCTTTCATTATTTTGCAATCTGTTTTATATTCTTAACTTCTTTAAATGACTTCTCAAAGCTTCTTCACTATCTTTCGTAAAAAATCTTAAATTAAATTACATACCTCTTCTACTTAGATTTCTTGAACTTCAACTTAAGACTTTTCTTTATGTTATTATTTCATTCTTTGAATGAATGGCAGTTCATTTCTTAAATGTATAAGTGTCCATTTAAACAAGACCTGTTTAGAAATAACATATTTAACCCGTAAGGTTATCTTTCCAGTTTTCTCTTGTGATTTTTCCCTTTATTTTTGTCGATATCCTCAATCTATTTCTAAAGAGAGGATTTATAGGAGGATTTTTGTAAAGCGTGAGAAATTATAATCGTAATAATACTATTAAGGTAAAAAACAGAATAATGTAAAACAAGGACAACAATAAGCAATATAAAGAGAAAGGGAGAGAGAAGAAAAACCTTAATACATTCCATACATCATATTATCTTAATCAAGAGCAAATTGTATATTCCATTTTTGTTTAATATATTTGATTACTTTACTCCAATCTTCCAATAATTTCTTTACATTTTGTTTAGACAAAATTCTTGTCAGTCTGTCCGCTTCCATTGCTTCAAGAAGTTTCTTTATCCATTCTTCTACATTCGGTGTATAGGGTTGTTTCCACGTTTGTGCTAAAGTCATTCTGGCTGTAGATATTAAATAAAATAACAATCTAGCATATGGTTTTTCCAATTCTTTCTCAGTAATGTTTAATAAAAACATTTCTGGAACAAACCTCAATTTTACTTCTAACATTTTACACATTTCTTCATATACTACTTTCCAATATTTTTTTACTTTAACACAAGTCCACCATAAATGAAATAGTGTTCCCTTTTCTTTCCCACATTTCCAATTTTTGTCCGAATTATTATTTGATATCTTATGTAATTTTACAGGAGTAATGTACCACCTATAGAATATTTTATAATAGTTCTCTCTTATTGCTTGAGAAGCTGTATATTTCAGTCTGTATTTCCAGGTGGTTTCCCATAGGCAATGGGAAGTCCTTCCGAACGCAATCATGGGGTTTCACATTATTGCGTGAGAAATTATCCCACACAGTTTCAGGCACCGGGAGGTAATTTTTTGCAGTTCTGAACACTATGCGGCGTCAATACGCAATCACGTAAATTCGCTGAACTAGCTATTTCACTCAATTGCAAACTGGCCCCACTTTCATTTCTTTCGAAATTGAGAGAAATTCCTCCTGTGTGATAACGTCCTAAATTAAATAAGAAAGTGCAAAGGCAGGCTTACTGTTAAACATAAATACAATGCTGGCACCACAACAAACAAGTCCCCGAATTCCATAGCATTGGGCTATGGAAGTCGAAGCTCTGGTTCCCCAAGAAACTGCAAATCCTCAATTCCACGGCACTGAGCCACAGCATTTAAAGTGGTGTCGAACTGGATCATTTCTGCAGCTCAGATGCACCCCATGTACGCAAGTACTTCTCCTGCACCATTTTGAGGCCCTTTAGCGTCACATTGGAACCAGACAAAGGAGGAGTGAAGATAGGAGGAAGCAACATGAACAACCTCATGACACCATAATATGAGCAGAAGACATTCAGGAACTGGAAGGGTTAGTAAGGAAGGTCCAAGAGGAAAGTGCAAAGGCAGGTCAGAGGCTGAACATAAACAAAACAAAAATAATGATCATAGAAGAAATACACAATTTGAATTTAGACAAGGAGGAAATGGAAATAGTTAAAGATTTTCCATATCTATGATCAAACCTTGTCCAGAATGGAGACTGCAGTCAAGAAAGAAGAAGAAGATTAGGAATGGGAAGGGCAGCTATGAAAGAACTGGAAAAGATACTGAAGAGCCAAGAGCCCTAAAGTCAGAATCCTCCAGGACATTGTATTCCCCATCATCGCCATCTACGGATGCGAGAGCGGGATAGTGAAGGAAGCAGACAGAAAGAAAATCAACTCATTCGAAATGTGGAGCTGGAGAAGAGTACTTAGGATGCCATGGACAGCCAAGAAGACAAACAAATGGATTTTTGAACAGATCAGACCAGGGCTCTCCTTGGAAGCAAAGATGGTCAAGTTCAGACTATCATACTTTGCCCACATCATGAGAAGGCATGGATTGCTAGAAAAGACAATCATGCTAGGAAAGGTAGAGGGGAAAAGAAAGAGAGGACGATCACTGACCAGGGCCTCATTCCCACTACCTTTTAAACAGGATCGCAAATCGGTTTTGTACCAGTTTAAATAACCATGGTTGGCACTTCAACTGACTGTCTGAAGCGATTCTGAGAGGGGGACCACACACTAGACCCATTTAAACTGCATCTTTTTGACACTGATTTTATCTACATCTTTTTGGATAAATCAAATTGTGCGCAAGTGTGAACCAGATGCAGATTGGAATCGATTTAAATTTGCCCTCCAGCCAGCTGGATCGGGTCCATTTTGAATTGATGCATTCTTCAATCTGAACCTTTAGTAGAGTTATTTTATTTTATTTTGCACCAAGAAAATGCAATTGGGGCAAATGTAACATGAACCACACTCCATTGTCAAACTGATCCGTCAATTCGGATCACAAAGCAATTTATTTGTAAGTGGGATTGCAGATCAGATGGAAAGAATTGATTAGGGAGAATATTATAGGCAAGAGCTTGAAGTATCTGGAAAGGGTATCATACCCGGCACATCGCAGCTTTACGGATCTCCTCTGGTGCTGTGTCATCTAACCACAATGCCACAGGAGCGCCATGATGCCGTGTGTTGCATTGAGCAGTGTCGCGCCACCATGGGGTCAGAGTTGGGACATGCGTCTGATGGATGCCAAGCCCTGACTCTGCCCCCAGGTGGCCTTAATGGCCAGCCTGCACAGCCCCTTTGTCTTTTTTGTATACTAGTTAGTATTATTTTAGAGCTCTTTTAAGTGTTAGGATGTGCATTTAATGAATGCTTTATGAATGAATCATAGAATCATAGAATCATAGAGTTGGAAGAGACCAAATTAATTAATTAGGTTGGGTATATATATATATACACATACATATGTATGTGTGTGTGTGTGTTTGTGTGTGTATATATATATATATATACACACACACACACACACACACACATACACATACACACACGCACACATACACACAATTAATGCACTCTTAAAGGCATAGTATCAAAGGGTAGAATTTGGCCCGAAAGAGACTGCCGGTTTGCGGAAGCCTGGGACCAAAATTAGAGCTTGAGAGTGCAGAGTATCCGCACTCTCCCAAGGCCTAGCACACATTGGCGGCGCCATCATGGCTCGGTCCCATGCACATGGAGGCCGCCATGATGATGCAAGCGTGGCACAGTGTCTGCATGTTGCAGTGCCATGCTTGCGTCATTGACGGGCAGCTGTGCACCAATTGCGCACTCGTGGTATCCACTGCGCACACCAAAAAAACCCCTGCTTTTAGAGGGTTCTTTTTGGTGTGGATCTAGGAATATTAATGGTTTAGCAAATGAAGGAAATGAGTAGTGGGTGGATCTCGAGGTCACAGAGGTGCCTCCAATAGATAGTCCTGGCTTCTTCAAGAGTGTTGGTGTAACAGCTGAGGCAATAGACAATAGAATTGAAACAGTACCAACTTTTGGACCCTGATTTTAGTTGCAGTAACAATTGTTTCTTGTTTATTATTATGGCCACCACCTTGTCTATTCCTATGCAACTACACTTCTGTCCTCCTAGTGTTTGAGATGGCTATATATATATATATTACAAGCAATCCTGCTAAACTTCACAGTAGAAAGATAGAACATTAATGCTGCTGGTAAATTAAGTCATGACAGATTCTGACGTTTCTTCAAGGCATTGCCCCGGTTCACAATGCGGTGCCTCCATTCCGTTCATAATTTATTTCATCTTCATTTTTTATCCCGAGGGTTTTCCAGTTCAATTAGCTGGGGTCATGCTTCCTAATTAATAATATTAAGGATCATACCAGAAGCCTGCAGCCAAGGAACTGGCTGGTTAGTTCCAATCAATATGAGAATGCCAAGCCCCCTCCTTGCTCTTCTTCCAAGCCTTCTCCTGCCAGATTAGGGTTCCTTTGTCACAATGCTTTGGGGATAGGAGAAGCCACCCATGGCAGAGCCCACTTTTAAACACAGGTGCCTAAATGTGGGCAAAGCTATGGTCCACATGAACCCCAAGCCCTGGTCTATCTCTCTTCCCTTCTTGCTAATAGTCCCCTGCGGAAGCAAAAACTGGAGAGCACCCAATAAAATCTGCAGGAGAACCCAGAGACATGTCCCCAGGTGCTCAAATTATGTGTGTACGTGTACTGTATATACTCATGTATAAGTCTAAAAATTTTAGTACAAAATTGGCTCCAAAAATCTGGGTCGACTTGTCCATGAGACAATGTTCGTACTGTACCTTAACTCTCATGAAAATAAAAAACATCTGTCCTGGAAGCACTGCCCTTCCTCTATTCTCTCATCCATCCATCCATCCATCCATCCTTCAATGCAAACACAAACTGTTAAGCCTTCTGCAATTGTGTAAGTTCTTTGGCATTTTTTCCCATTGTGTCATCCTTTAGATCCTTTGTTACATACCCCTAAGTTTTACCCTCAACTTATCCATAGGTCATATCAAAATCCATAATTTTGGCGCCGAAACCTGCCCTCGACTTATACATGAAGTTGACGTATAGTTGAGTATATACGGTGCATTATGCATATGCAAATATTGCAATATCCAAAATATATATCAAAATATCAAATATCTTTACCTATCTCTGTCTCTGTCTATATATATATGTATATATTTTGAAATCCAAAACACTTCTGGTCCCAAACATTTCATATAAGGGACACTCAACCTGTATTGTCAGGCAGGCCCTGGAGAAATAATCTGGGAAAATTTCTCCCATCAGGCTGAGGCATATTGTTATTATTATTATTATTATTATTTGGGGAAATAATAATAATAATAATAATAATAATAATAATAATGTTTTATTTATACCCCGCTCTTCAGCCAAGACTATCAGAGCGGCTTACAATTTGTTAAACAAACAGCTTCATTTACAATTGTAAGCTATTTGCCCCCAACAATCTGGGTACTCATTTTAGCGACCTCGGAAGGATGCAAGCCTGAGTCGAGCTTCAGCCCTTTGCTGGTCTTGAACTCGCCACCTTATGGTTTTGAGTGAGTGGCTGCAGTACAGGCATTTAACCACTGCGCCACCAGGGCTGATATAGTCAGCAGAAGAAACCAGAAACATGTCTCCGAGTGCTCAACTGATGGATAATTTATCCACACATGTTTTGACTTACAAATGTCCTCAAAAGCCTTGTTCAGGGGCTATTTGAAATTTAACTTCAGATTTCCCTAGAGCTGAAACTCTCACACCATTTACTGGACAAAGAGAAACAAGCTGAAAATGTATTGGGCTTTGAAATATATATATATATACACACCGTATATACTCAACTATACGTCAACTTCATGTATAAGTCGAGGGCAGGTTTCGGCGCCAAAATTATGGATTTTGATATGACCTATGGATAAGTTGAGGGTAAAACTTAGGGGTATGTAACAAAGGATCTAAAGGATGACACAATGGGAAAAAATGCCAAAGAACTTACACAATTGCAGAAGGCTTAACAGTTTGTGTTTGCATTGAAGGATGGATGGATGGATGGATGGATGAGAGAATAGAGGAAGGGCAGTGCTTCCAGGACAGATGTTTTTTATTTTCATGAGAGTTAAGGTACAGTACGAACATTGTCTCATGGACAAGTCGACCCAGATTTTTGGAGCCAATTTTGTACTAAAATTTTTAGACTTATACATGAGTATATACAGTACACGTACACACATAATTTGAGCACCTGGGGACATGTCTCTGGGTTCTCCTGCAGATTTTATTGGGTGCTCTCCAGTTTTTGCTTCCGCAGGGGACTATTAGCAAGAAGGGAAGAGAGATAGACCAGGGCTTGGGGTTCATGTGGACCATAGCTTTGCCCACATTTAGGCACCTGTGTTTAAAAGTGGGCTCTGCCATGGGTGGCTTCTCCTATCCCCAAAGCATTGTGACAAAGGAACCCTAATCTGGCAGGAGAAGGCTTGGAAGAAGAGCAAGGAGGGGGCTTGGCATTCTCATATTGATTGGAACTAACCAGCCAGTTCCTTGGCTGCAGGCTTCTGGTATGATCCTTAATATTATTAATTAGGAAGCATGACCCCAGCTAATTGAACTGGAAAACCCTCGGGATAAAAAATGAAGATGAAATAAATTATGAACGGAATGGAGGCACCGCATTGTGAACCGGGGCAATGCCTTGAAGAAACGTCAGAATCTGTCATGACTTAATTTACCAGCAGCATTAATGTTCTATCTTTCTACTGTGAAGTTTAGCAGGATTGCTTGTAATATATATATATATAGCCATCTCAAACACTAGGAGGACAGAAGTGTAGTTGCATAGGAATAGACAAGGTGGTGGCCATAATAATAAACAAGAAACAATTGTTACTGCAACTAAAATCAGGGTCCAAAAGTTGGTACTGTTTCAATTCTATTGTCTATTGCCTCAGCTGTTACACCAACACTCTTGAAGAAGCCAGGACTATCTATTGGAGGCACCTCTGTGACCTCGAGATCCACCCACTACTCATTTCCTTCATTTGCTAAACCATTAATATTCCTAGATCCACACCAAAAAGAACCCTCTAAAAGCAGGGGTTTTTTTGGTGTGCGCAGTGGATACCACGAGTGCGCAATTGGTGCACAGCTGCCCGTCAATGACGCAAGCATGGCACTGCAACATGCAGACACTGTGCCATGCTTGCATCATCATGGCGGCCTCCATGTGCATGGGACCGAGCCATGATGGCGCCGCCAATGTGTGCTAGGCCTTGGGAGAGTGCGGATACTCTGCACTCTCAAGCTCTAATTTTGGTCCCAGGCTTCCGCAAACCGGCAGTCTCTTTCGGGCCAAATTCTACCCTTTGATACTATGCCTTTAAGAGTGCATTAATTGTGTGTATGTGTGCGTGTGTGTATGTGTATGTGTGTGTGTGTGTGTGTGTGTATATATATATATATATATACACACACAAACACACACACACACATACATATGTATGTGTATATATATATATACCCAACCTAATTAATTAATTTGGTCTCTTCCAACTCTATGATTCTATGATTCTATGATTCATTCATAAAGCATTCATTAAATGCACATCCTAACACTTAAAAGAGCTCTAAAATAATACTAACTAGTATACAAAAAAGACAAAGGGGCTGTGCAGGCTGGCCATTAAGGCCACCTGGGGGCAGAGTCAGGGCTTGGCATCCATCAGACGCATGTCCCAACTCTGACCCCATGGTGGCGCGACACTGCTCAACGCAACACACGGCATCATGGCGCTCCTGTGGCATTGTGGTTAGATGACACAGCACCAGAGGAGATCCGTAAAGCTGCGATGTGCCGGGTATGATACCCTTTCCAGATACTTCAAGCTCTTGCCTATAATATTCTCCCTAATCAATTCTTTCCATCTGATCTGCAATCCCACTTACAAATAAATTGCTTTGTGATCCGAATTGACGGATCAGTTTGACAATGGAGTGTGGTTCATGTTACATTTGCCCCAATTGCATTTTCTTGGTGCAAAATAAAATAAAATAACTCTACTAAAGGTTCAGATTGAAGAATGCATCAATTCAAAATGGACCCGATCCAGCTGGCTGGAGGGCAAATTTAAATCGATTCCAATCTGCATCTGGTTCACACTTGCGCACAATTTGATTTATCCAAAAAGATGTAGATAAAATCAGTGTCAAAAAGATGCAGTTTAAATGGGTCTAGTGTGTGGTCCCCCTCTCAGAATCGCTTCAGACAGTCAGTTGAAGTGCCAACCATGGTTATTTAAACTGGTACAAAACCGATTTGCGATCCTGTTTAAAAGGTAGTGGGAATGAGGCCCTGGTCAGTGATCGTCCTCTCTTTCTTTTCCCCTCTACCTTTCCTAGCATGATTGTCTTTTCTAGCAATCCATGCCTTCTCATGATGTGGGCAAAGTATGATAGTCTGAACTTGACCATCTTTGCTTCCAAGGAGAGCCCTGGTCTGATCTGTTCAAAAATCCATTTGTTTGTCTTCTTGGCTGTCCATGGCATCCTAAGTACTCTTCTCCAGCTCCACATTTCGAATGAGTTGATTTTCTTTCTGTCTGCTTCCTTCACTATCCCGCTCTCGCATCCGTAGATGGCGATGATGGGGAATACAATGTCCTGGAGGATTCTGACTTTAGGGCTCTTGGCTCTTCAGTATCTTTTCCAGTTCTTTCATAGCTGCCCTTCCCATTCCTAATCTTCTTCTTCTTTCTTGACTGCAGTCTCCATTCTGGACAAGGTTTGATCATAGATATGGAAAATCTTTAACTATTTCCATTTCCTCCTTGTCTAAATTCAAATTGTGTATTTCTTCTATGATCATTATTTTTGTTTTGTTTATGTTCAGCCTCTGACCTGCCTTTGCACTTTCCTCTTGGACCTTCCTTACTAACCCTTCCAGTTCCTGAATGTCTTCTGCTCATATTATGGTGTCATGAGGTTGTTCATGTTGCTTCCTCCTATCTTCACTCCTCCTTTGTCTGGTTCCAATGTGACGCTAAAGGGCCTCAAAATGGTGCAGGAGAAGTACTTGCGTACATGGGGTGCATCTGAGCTGCAGAAATGATCCAGTTCGACACCACTTTAAATGCTGTGGCTCAGTGCCGTGGAATTGAGGATTTGCAGTTTCTTGGGGAACCAGAGCTTCGACTTCCATAGCCCAATGCTATGGAATTCGGGGACTTGTTTGTTGTGGTGCCAGCATTGTATTTATGTTTAACAGTAAGCCTGCCTTTGCACTTTCTTATTTAATTTAGGACGTTATCACACAGGAGGAATTTCTCTCAATTTCGAAAGAAATGAAAGTGGGGCCAGTTTGCAATTGAGTGAAATAGCTAGTTCAGCGAATTTACGTGATTGCGTATTGACGCCGCATAGTGTTCAGAACTGCAAAAAATTACCTCCCGGTGCCTGAAACTGTGTGGGATAATTTCTCACGCAATAATGTGAAACCCCATGATTGCGTTCGGAAGGACTTCCCATTGCCTATGGGAAACCACCTGGAAATACAGACTGAAATATACAGCTTCTCAAGCAATAAGAGAGAACTATTATAAAATATTCTATAGGTGGTACATTACTCCTGTAAAATTACATAAGATATCAAATAATAATTCGGACAAAAATTGGAAATGTGGGAAAGAAAAGGGAACACTATTTCATTTATGGTGGACTTGTGTTAAAGTAAAAAAATATTGGAAAGTAGTATATGAAGAAATGTGTAAAATGTTAGAAGTAAAATTGAGGTTTGTTCCAGAAATGTTTTTATTAAACATTACTGAGAAAGAATTGGAAAAACCATATGCTAGATTGTTATTTTATTTAATATCTACAGCCAGAATGACTTTAGCACAAACGTGGAAACAACCCTATACACCGAATGTAGAAGAATGGATAAAGAAACTTCTTGAAGCAATGGAAGCGGACAGACTGACAAGAATTTTGTCTAAACAAAATGTAAAGAAATTATTGGAAGATTGGAGTAAAGTAATCAAATATATTAAACAAAAATGGAATATACAATTTGCTCTTGATTAAGATAATATGATGTATGGAATGTATTAAGGTTTTTCTTCTCTCTCCCTTTCTCTTTATATTGCTTATTGTTGTCCTTGTTTTACATTATTCTGTTTTTTACCTTAATAGTATTATTACGATTATAATTTCTCACGCTTTACAAAAATCCTCCTATAAATCCTCTCTTTAGAAATAGATTGAGGATATCGACAAAAATAAAGGGAAAAATCACAAGAGAAAACTGGAAAGATAACCTTACGGGTTAAATATGTTATTTCTAAACAGGTCTTGTTTAAATGGACACTTATACATTTAAGAAATGAACTGCCATTCATTCAAAGAATGAAATAATAACATAAAGAAAAGTCTTAAGTTGAAGTTCAAGAAATCTAAGTAGAAGAGGTATGTAATTTAATTTAAGATTTTTTACGAAAGATAGTGAAGAAGCTTTGAGAAGTCATTTAAAGAAGTTAAGAATATAAAACAGATTGCAAAATAATGAAAGATTTATAAAATAATTGAAAGAATGTTGTGGGTTAGATTTCATTGTATGTTGTTTTTGTAAGGTGTGGTGTAATGTAAGGTGTGGTGTAATGTATTTTAATGTATATTTTTTTGTTGTGGTTGTATGTGCATTCAATTTTAACCAATAAAAATTTTAAAAAATAAAAAAAATAAAAAGGAAGGACTTCCCATTGCCTGAAAATGCATGTGATCAGCTTTCACGCAATAACGCAAAACCCATGATTGATTTCAAATTGCCATTGGATTATGCTTCCAATTCTTGTTGTGTGATAAATTCCTTAGTCACTCTTCCCAACCTATGAGATCACAATGGTCTCAGATCCTGAAATGCCTTATAAATCCCACTGACTTAAACAAGCATCATGACTTATCTAGTGCAAAGAAAATTCAGCGGATACAGTTGGCCCTCCTTATCCATGGATTTTTAATGCACGGATTCAAGCATCCACGGCTGGAAAATATTTTTTAAAAATGCATAAATTCCAAACAGCAAACCTTGATTTTATAGAAAGGACACCATTTTGTTGTGCCATTGTATTTAATGGGACTCGAGCATCCACAGAATTTGTTATCCACGGTGGATCCTGGAACCAAACCCCAGAGGATAACAAGGACCCCCTGTACTTCTGACTTTTAAAATTTCTTCCTAAGATTTTTGTGGGTTTTTCAGGCTATGTGTCCATGTTCTAGAGGAGTTTATTCCTGGCATTTCAACAGCATCTGTGGCTGGCATTTTCTGCAGAAACATCAGGAATAAACTTTTGTAGAACATTGACACATAGCCCGAAAAACCCACAAAAATCTATGGATTCCAGCCATGAAACCCTTTGGCTTCATATTTCTTCCTTACTTTTCCTGTTTGATGGCAAACCTATCAAATAAGAATTGTCAGGGTTTTCAAAGTGAAGACCTTTTAACTGATGAAGTGGGAAATGGCTATTGCAAATGAACAAATGGAGACTGGAGTAACTCCAACTGGCCTTGATTTTACTCCATCTCATAAGACCAAGGGTTTCCATTTCCATAAAAGATCTCAGTAGCCTCTAAAAGAAATTAAAGGGAATTAAGGGGCCTTACAGATGGGCGGCATGGAGCCACCCCTTTTCGGCCCAGATCAGAGTCGCAGCAACCGCACGCAGCGGCGCCGATCAGGTCCCTGAAAAGAGTAAAAAGAAGTATTGAGACTATTGTGACTTCGGGCTGGTGCTTTGTACCTGAAGGGTTTAGATTGCCCTATTGTGATTTCAGGCTGATGCTCCTTGCCTTAGGAATTGAGACTGACAAATTTTTGGCTTCGTGCTGATGCTCCTTGCCTGAAGGACTGAGACTGATCCTTTGTGACTCCAGGCTGATACTCCTTGCCTGAAGGACTGAGACTGGCTCATTGTGACTTTAGTCAGATGCTCCTTGCCTGAAGATTTGAGACAGTCCCATTGTGACATCAGGCTTATGCTCCTGGCCTTAAGGATTGTGACAAGACTAATGTGACTTCAGGCTTGTGCTCCTTACCTGAAGGATTGAAATGGAACCATTGTGGCTTCAGGCTGACACCCCTTGCCTGAAGAATTGAGAAGGGAGATCATTATGAGATCATGTTGATGCTGCTTGCTTGAAATTTTGAGATAGGCCCATTGTCACCGCACGCTCATGCTCCTTGCCTGAACGATTGAGATGGCCATTGTGACTTCAGGCTGATGCTCCTTGGCTTAAGGATTGAGACAGGACTATTGTGACATCACACTGGTGCTCCTTAACTGAAGTATTGAGATGGGACCATTGTGAGTTCAGGCTGATGCTCCTTGCCTGAAGGATTGAGACTGTCCCATAATGATCTCAGGTTGTTGCTCCTTACTGGAAGGACTGAGGCTAGCCCACTGTGATTTTAGGATGACTGAAGGATTGAAACGGGACTATTATGAGATGCAGATGGGACCATTGTGATCTCAAGCTGATACCACTTATCTGAGGGACTGAGATGATACCATTTTGATCTCAAGCTGATGATCCTTTCCTCAACTATTGAGACTGTTCCATTGCATTCTCAGGCTTCTGCTCCTTGCGTGAAGGATTGAAATTGGCCTATTGTGACTTGAGGAAAATGCTCCTTGCCTGAAGGACTGAGACTCACCCATTGTGATCTCAGGCTGATGTTCCTTGGCCGTAAGACTGAGAAAAGGCCCATTTCGACCTCAGCCTAATTATTGTTGCCTGAAGGGTAGAGATTGGCCCATTGTGATCTCATGCTGATGCTCTTTACCTGAAGGATTTAGACTGGCCCATTTCAACCTCAGGCTGGAGCTCCTTACCTGGATGACTGAGACTCACTTATTGCTACCTCCAGCTGAGGCTCCTTGCCTGCAGGATTGGGATAGTCATAGAAACATAGAGTTGGAAGAGACCACAAGGGCCATCCAGTCCAACCCCCTGCCAGATCAAGGGAAGTTATAGTGCCACTCTATTCTGCTTTGGTCAGGCCCCACCTGGAATACTGTGTCCAGTTCTGGGCACCACAATTCAAAAAAGATGTGGAGAAACTGGAGCATGTCCAAAGGAGGGCAACTAAGATGGTGAAGGATCTGGAAACCCTGCCTTATGAGGAATGCCATAGGGAACTGGGAATGTTTAGCCTGGAGAAGAGAAGGTTAAGAGGTGATATGATAGCCCTGTTCAAATATTTGACGGGATGTCATATTGAGGAGGGAGCAAGCTTGTTTTCTGCTGCTGCAGAGACTAGAATGCGGAACAATGGATGCAAACTGCAGGAAAAGAGATTCCACCTAAACATTAGGAGGAACTTCCTGACAGTAAGGGCTATTTGACAGTGGAACACACTCCTTCCTCGGAGGGTGGTGGACTCTCCGTCCTTGGAGGTCTTTAAGCAGAGGCTGGATGGCCATCTGTCGGGGATGCTTTGATTGGGTGTTCCTGCATAGAATCATAGAATCATAGAATCATAGAGTTGGAAGAGACCACAAGGGCCATCCAGTCCAACCCCCTGCCATGCAGGAACTCCAAGATA
Source organism: Urosaurus nigricauda (assembly GCA_034509955.1). Lineage (NCBI taxonomy): Eukaryota > Metazoa > Chordata > Lepidosauria > Squamata > Phrynosomatidae > Urosaurus > Urosaurus nigricauda. Next base: position 17,772 of record JAOEGL010000141.1, read on the forward strand.
CGCTTCAGTTATTCCACATCCTTTTTGAATTGTGGTGCCCAGAAATGGACACAGTATTCCAGGTGGGGCCTGACCAAAGCAGAATAGAGTGGCACTATTACTACTCTTGATCTAGACACTATACTTCTATTGATGTAGCCTAAAAAAGCATTGGCGTTTTTAGCTGCCGCATCGTACTTTTGACTCATTATCAACTTAATGTCTACTTAGACTCCTAGATCCCTTTCACATGTACTTTCATTCAGCCAGATGTCCCCCATCCTATATCTGTGCATTTCATTTTTCCACCCTAAGTGCAGTACCTTATATTTCTCTATGTTGAATTTCATTTTATTAGCGTTGGCCCAACTTTCTAGTCTATTCAGGTCACTTTGAATTTTGATCCTGTCCTCTGGAGTATTAGCTACTCCTCCTTATTTGTTGTCATCTGAAAATTTGCTAAGTACGCCCCCAACTCTGTCATCCAAATCATTAATAAAGATGCTGAATAGCACTGGGCCCAGGACAGAGCCCTGTGGGACCCCACTGGTCACTTCTTTCCAAGTTGAAAAGAAGCCATTGTTGAGCACCCTTTGGGTTTGGCCGCTCAACCAATTACAAATCCATGTAACAGTTACCTTGTCTAGCCCACATTTTACAAGCTTGTTTTCAAGAATGTCATGGAGAAACTTGCCAAAGGCCTTACTGAAATCGTGATATACTATAACCACAGCATTTCCTACATCTATCAAGCTGGTAATTTTATAAAAAAAAAAAAAAATAGAGAGAGAGATCAGGTTTGTCTGGCATGACTTGTTTCTCTGAAACCCATGTTGACTTTTTGTGATTATGGCATTGCCTTCTAAATGTTCACAGACTCTCTGCTTAATGATCTGCTCCAGAATCTTTCCTGGAATTGATGTCAGACTAACCGGACGATAATTGTTGGGATCCTCTTTTTTTCCCTTTTTGAAGATGGGGACAACGTTTGCCCTCCTCCAGTCTGCTGGGACTTCTCCTGTTCTCCAGGAGTTCTCAAAGATTATTGCCAGTGGTTCCAATATTACATTTGCCAGTTCTTTTAATACCCTTGGATGTAGTTCATCTGGTCCTGTAGACAAGTTCATTTAGGTTAACCAGGAATTCCTGTACTATCTCTTTATTTATTCTGTATTGAAATTCCCCTATTCTGTCTTCTACTCGTTAGATTGAGCAGCCTTTGCCTTTTCTGAGAAGTCTGAAGCAAAGAAGGTGTTGAGTAATTCTGCCTTTCCTCTATCCCCTGTTAGCAATGTCATTCGTCTTGTTATTCTGTTGCCGGTGTGACCCTGCGAGTTATTTCTGACTGGTGGCAACCCTAAGGTTGAAGCTATCCTGGTTTTTCTTTTCCTTTCTTTTTTTTTTTGGCACATTTTTTCAGAGGGGGTTTCCCATATCAATTTTCTGAGGCTGAGAGAGTGTGACTAATAAAAATTAAAGGAGAGGGAAATAACAGGGATGTTACTGTGGGAGTCTACTACAGACCCCCGACTCAGGCAGAGGAATTGGATGATGCCTTTCTAGAACAGATAATCACATACTCAGAAAAGAGAGATGTAGTAGTGATGGGTGACTTCAACTATCCTGATATTTGCTGGAAGTCAAACTCAGCCAAATCCTCAAAGTCTAGCAAATTCCTCACTTGCCTGGAAGACAATTTCATTGTCCAAAAGGTGGAAGAGGCAACAAGGGGATCAGCTATTTTGGATCTGATCTTAACCAACAGGGAAGACCTAGTTGATGGGGTGCAAGTGGTTGGATCCTTAGGTGGAAGTGACCATGTTCTCCTGGAGTTTGTAATACAGTGGAAGGGAGAAGCTAGGCATAGTCAGACACGCACTCTAGACTTTAGGAGAGCTAATTTCAATAAACTTAGAGAAATACTGGGAGTGATCCCATGGTCAGGAATACTAAAAGAAAAGGGAGTTCAAGACGGATGGGAGTTTCTCAAAAGGGAGATATTGAAGGCACAATTTCAAACAGTTCCAATGAGGAAGAAAAATGGAAGATGTCTCAAGAAGCCAGGATGGATGACTAAGGAACTTTCAAATGAGCTAAGTTTTAAATGGAACATGTATAAGAAATGGAAAAATGGAGAAATCACGAAAGAGGAATTCAAACAAATAGCCAGCACATGTAGGGGTAAAGTCAGAAAAGCTAAAGCGCAGAATGAACTCAGGCTTGCTAGAGAGGTTAAGAACAATAAAAAGGGCTTTTTTGGATATGTCCGCAGCAAAAGGAAGAAGAAGGAAACAGTGGGGCCACTGCGTGCAGAAGATGGCAAAATGCTAACAGGGGACAGAGAAAAGGCAGAATTACTCAACACCTTCTTTGCTTCAGTCTTCTCAGAAAAGGCAAAGGGTGCTCAACCTAAGGATAATGGAACAGGAGACAGAATAGAGGAAATTCAGCACAGAATAAGTAAAGAGGTAGTACAGGAATACCTGGTTAACCTAAATGAATATAAATCTCCAGGACCAGATGAACTACATCCTAGAGTATTAAAAGAACTGGCAAATGTAATATCAGAGCCATTGGCAATCACCTTTGAAAACTCCTGGAGAACAGGAGAAGTCCCAGCAGACTGGAGGAGGGCAAACGTAGTCCCCATCTTCAAAAAGGGAAAAAAAGAGGATCCCAACAATTATCGTCCAGTTAGTCTGACATCAATTCCAGGAAAGGTTCTAGAGCAGATCATTAAGCAGAGAGTCTGTGAACACTTAGAGGCCAATGCCATAATCACAAAAAGCCAACATGGGCCAGTCAACCAATTACAAATCCATGTAACAGTTAACTTGTCTATCCCACATTTTGCAAGCTTGTTTGCAAGAATGTCATGGGGAACCTTGTCAAAGGCCTTACTGAAATCAAGGTATACTATACCCACAGCATTCCCTTCATCTACCAAGCTGGTAATTTTATCAAAAAAAGAGATCAGGTTCGTTTGGCATGGCTTGTTTCTCTGAAATCCATGTTGGCTTTTTGTGATTATGGCATTGGCCTCTAAGTGTTCACAGACTCTCTGCTTAATGATCTGCTCTAGAACCTTTCCTGGAATTGATGTCAGACTAACTGGACGATAATTGTTGGGATCCTCTTTTTTTCCCTTTTTGAAGATGGGGACTACGTTTGCCCTTCTCCAGGAGCTTTTCACAGACCCTGACAAGAGAAAAAGAAGAAAAGAGGAATCACACATTTTTTGTGGCTTCCAGATTCAGAGAGAATGTGGCCTACGAATAGATCCATATTGCCCTCGGCAACACTGGTTGCGATATCCATGGCTTTTTGGGGGGATGAGAAGGAAGTTTTCTGAGCTGTGAAGCTCAGCACAAGGGTTTCTTACATCTGGACATCTGAAATGAAATATCAAGCCATGAGTAATATAGCCTACAACCCTGACATATAAACCAAGAAGCCGCCATAGATGAAGAAGTGAAGCATCAGCACACCAAGCCTTAAGACTTAAAAAACCTTAGTCTGGGAACATGAGAGACACTTGAGACGGAATCAGGCAGAAAAATCAACAGTAGCAGAACACATTGTAAACTATTCTGGGCATAAAATGCAGGTTGAAAATGCAGATATTTTGAACCATGCTGACAACTCTCAGACCAGAATGCACAGGGAAACCATTGAAATCCACAAGCACCTGGACAATTTCAACAGGAAAGAAAAACCCTTAAAGTGAACACAATTTGGCTACTTGTCCTGAAAAACAGCAAGATTTTTAAGCCTTCAGCCTTTGTTAAGGAAACCCAAATGATCAAAATATCAAAACCATCAAAGATATTCCAATAGATTCTCCCTCCTTTAGCCATAATACCTTTAGCCATAATACCTGGATAGAACGCACCTTTGGAATTTGTTCACATATGAATTGTCTTGTTCCCTCTCGATGGTGACTATGTCCTCCAGTTCAACGGAATCCTATGAAGGATATCAAGTGGTATGAATTTGGACATCCCTAAAAACTTAAGGATCTGTGGATTAGGAGCTCTCTCTTTCCTTACTAGAGCACAGGGATGTTCGTCCATTCCAAAGTTTTCACAGCTGTCCAGCTCAGCCCAACAATCTCCTATGTCTGGACATCTGAAATGAAACATCAAACCATGGTTAATGTAGCCTACAACCATGAAACAGAGGGCAAGAAGCTATCATCGATAAAGAGATGAAACATCATGCACACCAAGCCTTAAGACTACAAAAACTTCAGTTTTATGAGATGAGGGACACTGGAGACTGAATAAGGGAGAAAAATCAACAGTAGCAAAATACGTTATAAACCATTCTGGGCATAAAATGGAGTTTGAATTCACTGAAATTCTGAACCATGTTGACAACTCTCAGGCCAGAATGCACAGGGGAGACATTGAAATCCCTAAATACCTGGACAACTTCAACAGGAAAGAAGAAATCCTTAAAGCGAACAAAATTTAGCTACCAGTTCTGAAAATCAGCATGATTTAGGACCTTGTCACACCAGACCAATTTGGAGTGAATCTGAAGTGACCTTGGAACTGATTTCTGTGAATTGTTACTGAATTCACTGAATTCTGGGGTGACTTTGGATTGGCATTGGAATGGCTTCATAGGAACAGCATTCACGTGTGATAATTCAATGCACATTCATGTGAATTCACTTGCATGGATGCAGAGTGCCAAAACCCTCATCCGATAAGGGGCGAAGACTCAGCACATGCAAAGGAGAAATAACCCAAGGTCAGGGGTTTTCCCAAAAGACAAAAAACACTATTTAAGCAGACAATAATCCTCTTTGCATATCTTCCACTCTTAGGCCCTGCCATCCACAACAGAAGAAGACACAGATTAAGATGGAAATCACTCCTCCCTACCCAGGGTCACACAGTGTGTATATACCCCACTCTCTTCCATGCCTGCATTCTCTGAAGATGCCAGCCACAGATGCAGGCGAAAAGTCAGGAATAAACACTTCCAGAACATGGCCATAGGGCCCGAAAAACTCACAGAAATCTATGGATGCGGGCCATTAAAGCCTTCAACTTCAAATTTCCCAAAACCGTTTGGTGGAGAATTTGCCAGTCAACCCCCAAGATCTGGGCTATGCAAAGTGCACAGGTGGATGTTCCGATCCTGGACATAGAGGTTAAAGAGATCTGAATTATGCAGATGAAAAGGAACACAAGTTTATGTGCATGAGTTTTTTATGCTTGGCCGCAGGGCCCTTCCCATCTCTTTGCTGCCTCTCTTTGCTGGCTCCTAGGTAGAAAAAATGAAATGCATAGATATAGGATGGGGGACACCTGGCCTAAGGTAATTTCATGTGAAAGGGATCTAGGAGTCCAAGTAGAACACAAGTTGAACATGAGTCAACAGAGTGTTGCAGCAGTTGGTTACAAATAAACACACTCTCTTTGGATTACAGATAACCATCAAACAGAGTATGTTTTTTGCTTCAAATACCTACGGGGAATTTTCCACTTATGGTGATGATATTGCTAATAACGATCTTCATTGGCCATCCAAAAGTGTTTCAGTAATAAAGGGGGTCACTGCCTTCTCGCAGCCCTGAAAGTATTTGAAGCAAAACCAAAAGCTCGGCTTCTGTATGGTCTGTGAAAACCTTTATTTTTTTATTTTTTTTTTATTATTAACCTTTATTTATATAGCGCTGTAAATTTACATCTATCAATATCTGCAGAAAATGCCACCCACAGATGCTGGCAAAACATCAGGAAAAAAACTTTTCTAGAACATGGCCACATTATCCAAAAACCCCACAAAACTCTATGGATTCTGGTCTTTGACTTCACATTTCTTTCTTACTTTCCCTGTTTCATGGAAAACCTATCAAACAAGAATTGTCAGGGTTTTCAAAGTGAAGACATGCCTGGACCTTTTAACAGGTGGAGTGAGAAATGGTTATTGCACATGAAAAAATGGAGACTAGAATAACTCCAGCTGGCCTTGACTTTACTCCATGGCATAACAGCAAAAGTTTCCATTCCCCTAAAAGATCTCAGTAGCCTCAAAAAGAAATTAATGGGAATTAAGGGGCTTTACAGATGGGCAGCATGGAGCCACCCCTTTTCGGCCCGGATCAGAGCCGCAGCAACCGCACACAGCAGCGCCGATCAGGTCCCTGGAGGGAGCAAAAAGAAGCCGGCAAAAGCGTCTCCCTGGAAGAGGTGTCATAAAGAAAGCTCATGGTGACTATATGGCTAGTAATGCTCAAAAGTCCTCAGTGGTCATCCAAAGGTATTTCAGATAAAAAGGTCTTTTCCTATGTTCCAGCACCCCTAAAAGTATTTGAAGCAAAACCAATAGCTCTGCTTTTGTAAGGTCTGTGACTGTAATAATCATTGTCTATCACTCACCTTGGGAATCGCAGCCATTGCAAAGCCAAGGTTGCCTGAAAAGACCTCTGACTTTGCCAAAATTGCCTGAGAAGACCTGAAACCAAGACCTCCAGAACCGAGATGGAGACTATGGGGTCTCCGAGGAAACTCTGTCAACAAGCCAGGCCTGGAATCCAGAGCAGAAATGGAACCCTGGGGCTCCTGTCTTCTTCTTTTTCTGACCAAGTGGGCAGGGTTGCCATGTTCTGTCATGGCCCTGCTCCTCTGCCTTGAAGGGCAGGCGCAGGTTTCATGATGGTTTGAGCTGAAACCTCCATGAATGGTTTCAATTCAACCCTTCACAGGTTTTCTAGGTTTGACTTCCTAGAAAAACTTTTCCTACAATGCTGGCATTTGTATGGCTTCTCTCTTGTGTGGACCCTCTCATGACTGACAAAATCTTCTGTAAATTAGGACAATGACAGACAAGGCAATATCAGAGTTACATATAAAAAAAAGGTTAATTTTATAAAGATTCAGTCAATTCATGAAAAGAAATATCACACATCTATTAGATTTAAATTCAAACCCCATTTCTTTTTCCAACAATTTAAAGTCCCCCTCCCCACCCAGTCATCAATTCTCTTTGCCATATTTTGATTATGTATATAACAGGATTAACTATCTAGTTCTCTGTATTCATTAACTTTTTGCATCCTACTTTCCCATGTTGGGATCACTTCTGATTTCCAAAATTTAGCTATGAAGATTCTAGCCGCTGCCACAACAGATGAAATGACTCTCTAGTATTTGTTTACATCTTGTGGTCTAAGAATTCAGGTCATATTAAGTAAATATAGCTTTGGATTCTTTGGATATTTTATTCCAAATGTTTGCTGAATTAGGTTTTTAATATTATTTTATATATTCATATTTTTATATTTTGTAGAGGTTCAAAATGGATCCACCGCATAAAACATAGTTTGTTTTGATAGCAGGTGAGAACTTGGAATTTGTGTATGTGTTATACCATGAAAGTTAGATAAAATTCGAGTTTTGATGGTAATTAAAGACAATTACAATTTACATTAGCTACATTTGGAGTTTTGTTGGTTAATTGCCTCAAACTTACCACAGATTATGGGTCTTTTAGTATGAAAGTAAATATATTCTTTGAGAATTCGAGATCAAAGGAAGATTTGTTATGGGCCAATCAAGACAAGAAGAGTAACTTGAATATTTACAAGTGTTTTATTTGTATTTGTATTTTGTTTTATATGACAATAAAGACTATTGGGGGGGGGAAACAAATATCAGAATTAAGAGAGGAGGGTGGTACCCCTAGATCTAGCCCCTGTTCACCCCTCCCTTTTTAAGATTAAATTAATAATGTTGGTGTGAGCGACCCGAGCAGGACCTTCTTGCAGATGCCTCAGATCCATGGAACATTTTGATCCCTATTCATAGGAGCTACCAAAGAAGAGATTGTAGAGGAACTGTCTTGAGGAAATCAGTGGAAGCACATAGTCAGATAAAGGACTGTTGAAAAAATGTTCCATTAAACATGTGTAAAAATATTTTGATTGACAAGTGTCATTACATCCTGTGAAACTGCCACAGAGTGCTGAGTCAGAGCCCATGGCATGATGCAAGCTAACTGCAGAGGTTGCTTCGTGCTGTGTGGCACCAGGAGATGGCCCACAACCAATACAGTATAGAGGTCACATGTGGATTGGTGTGGATTGGATTGGATTGAAGTAATGTGAAGCTGATGGAAGTCAGAGAGGAGAGCTTGGAAATATTTGTATTATATTGCAACTCAAGCTAAAGAACCTCCAAGGACTTGAATGAAATCAACTGTGTCTGTGAGTTATTTTTAAGCATGGAAAGTGGTCAGTGCATTCCCTATACATATATAGCCAAAGGCTGCATCAGTTCTTGCTCTGGTGTTCAACCTATAATGTTTGATAAAAGTCATTGGTTGGGACCAGACAGCAGCCTTATAGATCCAGTCAGAAAAGCTCAGGATGTCGCTACCGCCCTAGTTGCACGTGCCCTGACCCTGGCCGGGAGAGTTCTACCCGACAGATCATAGCAGAGGTGGATGGTACCGGCCATCCATTTAGAAAATCTCTGAGCATTCACAGGTAGTCCCTTCTTTGGCTCTGAATAGCACTGGAACAGTCTGTCAGAGCGGTTCGAACCCGAAGTTCTGTCCAAATAGAAGACAAGAACCCTCCGAACATCCAAGGAGTGCAAACGGCGCTCGGTATCGGTGGTCGAGTTCGGGGCCAGGGTCGGGAGCACAATGTCTTGGCACATATGAAAGGCAGACACTGCCTTAGGCAAAAAGGTAATGTAATGTCGGTACGGAGGACAACCTTGTCCCTATGAAACCTAAGGAAAGGCTGGTCACTCCGCAAGGCACAAAGCTCGCCCGCATGGCAGGTGGAGGTGATAGCTACCAGAAAGGCTGTCTTCCAAGTCAGCAGCCTTAAGTCGCCAGTAGCCATCAGTTCAAAGGGCTTGGATCCAAGACAAAACAAAACAACCCCAAGGTTCCAGGCCGGTGTCGGTACCGAGACCCGCGCGTGCAAGTTGTTGAAGCCCTTCAAGAACCCCTTCACCAGGGGGTCCTTAAATAAAGAAGGTTTCCTCTGAAACTGAAAATGGGGACTAATAGCAGAAAGGTAACACTTGATGGAATTAAGGCAAAGGCCCAACTAGACCAGTGTCATCAGGAACTCCATGATGACCAGTGTCACCACCCTGGAAGGGGAGAGGTTCCTCGAAGCCAGGAACCAAAGAATCCGCTTCCACTTACAGGAGTAAGACCTCTTGGTAGCCGGTTTGTGGGCCGCCAGGATCACAGGATGAAGAGCCATCCCCAGTGCCGGACCAACACAGCTGCGCTGCGCTGAGGCAAGACTCGGGGGAGGCGGAGCGCCGGTGAGAGTGGCGCTCTCTTCAAAAAGCCGGCTCGCCGGGCCCCAGGAAGAGCCATCCCCAGCGCCGGACCAACACAGCTGCGCTGCGCTGAGGAAGACTCGGGGGGGGGGTGGAGCGCCGGTGAGAGTGGCGCTCTCCTTGAAAAGCTGGCTCGCTGGGCCCCAGGAAGAGCCATCCCCAGCACCGGACCAACACAGCTGCGCTGCTCTGAGGAAGACTCGGGGGGGTGGAGCGCCGGTGAGAGTGGCGCTCTCCTTGAAAAGCCGGCTCGCCGGGCCCCGGGAAGAGCCCATCGCTGAAACAACCACAGCTGTGTAGAAGATCTGGGAATGGGGGGAGTAGATGCCGGTGGGAGTGTCCTTTTTTTCTCCGGACGGCCCACCGGGCTCTTTAACCCCCGGCGCGGGTGATAGGAATATTACGAACATTATCGGGCTGTCTGGATTGCGCAGGACTGTAGGGGGAGGAGATACCGGTGGGAGCTGTGTCTCTTTTTACTGGCTCACTGGCCTCCCTCCATATTTGTCATAATGTTGCAACCAGGTAGCATAATGTAGCAGTATGCCGGGGAAACAATACTGGCTGAGAGAGCATGTCGTTGGGGTGTCGGGATGTTAAAGCCAACTACATCCCCTATATTACCTGACACACCAATTTTGGAGGGTAGGGGACATGGATATGGGGAGTAGGTCAGTAGAGATAGCAGAAGATAATCTTCTTAAGATGAATGGGGCTCCTATCCAAGTAGTGTGGGGCAAGGGGAGGTATGGCGGTAGGAGTATGGGCCAGTGTTCCAAGGGAAGACGAGATAGATACTTAATACCTATCTCTTCTTCCAGCCCTTCTCCTAACCAAAGGGACCTGAGGGTCACTCCAACCGTACCACAAACCCTGTCTCTGCTCCTGTGCAACGCCAGGTCCATTAAGAACAAGTCCCACGCTCTACACGACCTGATAGAGGACAACAACTGTGACCTGGCGTGCATAACCGAGACCTGGCTTGGGCCTGAACGGGACGCTGTGTGGGCTCAGGTCCTCCCTTCCGGGTACTCGGTGATGGACCAGAACAGGTTAGGTGGGCGGGGGGGGGGGTGTTGCCTTGGTGCATAAAAACACCTTGTCTCTAACCAGGAACCATGTTCGTCAGACTTCCTATATCGAGTGTATTTACCTGACCCTGAAGGCTAGAGACAGTCTAGGGATTCTGTTGGTCTACCGGCCACCCCATGCGCTAACGGACTCCCTTAATGAGCTGACACAGTTGGTCTCGGAGCTGGTGCTGGAGTCCCCTAGGCTTTTAGTCCTGGGGGACTTCAACATCCCCCTCGCGGCCAACAATGTTCCATTCGGTGCGGCTCGGGAATTCATGGATACCATGACAGCCATGGGCCTGTCTCAGCTTGTCATGGGTCCAACGCATTTCGCGGGGAATACTCTTGATTTGGTTTTCTGTACTGACATGGAAACTCCGTGGGCGGAAATTACTAACATTTCTGCCCTCTCATGGACGGACCATTTCTTGGTGGAGGCAAGTATCAAGGCATCAACCCAGATCCCCCCCCCCGGGAGTGGCGTACCTATTAGAATGGTCCACCCTCGAAGGCTGATGGAACCTGATAGGTTCCAAGAAGCCCTAGAGGGATATATGGTAGGAAGTGACGGCGACACTGTTGATGCCCTAGTTAACACCTGGGACACGGATCTCTCCAGGGCTATACACAGTATCGCTCCCAAGCCCCCTCTCAGACCTGCTTCCAATAAGAAGCCCTGGTATACAGAAGATCTCCGGGCCAGGAAGCGGGCTCTGCGACGGCTAGAGCATGCCTGGCGGAAACACCAGCGTTTATCCGACAAGGCTCTCCTAGACCACCTCTTGAAGGTCTATGGAGAGGTGACGCAAGCAGCTAAGAATTCGTTCTACGCTGCTCGCGTCGCGTCCGCGGAGTTGCGTCCAGCAGAGTTGTTCAGGGTAGTGAGGGAGCTAACTCAGCTCCCTCCTGTCCCGAACCAGATCCTTGAACCTACTAAGGCCTGCTGTGACCAATTTAACAACTTCTTCGCGGATAAAATCTCTCAGATAAACAAAGGTCTGGACGCCAGTGTTGAAGCAGAATCCAGAACAGAGGTGTCCAGAGCTTCCGTGGACTTGGTTACACTGGATCAGTTTGAGTCTGTCGGTACCGAGGATGTGGACAAGATCCTTAGAAGTGTTAGGAAGACAACCTGCTCCCTCGATCCCTGTCCCTCATGGCTAGTGGCACGGGGGGACCGGCTGTAACTATTGTTACACCGGATTATCAATTCATCTCTGAGGGAAGGGCAGTTTCCTGACAATCTTAAATTGGCCATTATAAAACCTATATTAAAAAAGCCCTCCCTCGACCCCCTGGTTCATAACAATTATTGGCCAGTCTCGCTACTGCCATTTTTGGGGAAGGTGATCGAGAGCACGGTTGCATTCCAACTTCAATCGATCTTGGATGAAACGGATTTTCTAGATCCATTTCAAACCGGTTTTCGGGTGGGCTACGGGGTTGAGACTGCCATGGTCGCCCTGGTCGATGATCTCCGTCTGGGCATCGACAGGGGTAGCGTGTCCCTGTTGGTGCTTTTGGACATCTCAGCAGCTTTCGATACCATCGACCATGGTATCCTTCTGGAGCGCCTGGCAGAGGTGGGAATTGGAGGCACTGAGCTCCAGTGGTTCCGGTCCTACCTCTCTGGGAGGTTCCAGATGGTGCAGCTGGGGGACGTGTGCTCCGACAAGAGGGCCCTCAGATCTGGGGTCCCTCAAGGAGCCATTCTGTCCCCCATGCTCTTTAACATTTACATGAAACCGCTGGGAGAGATCATCCGGAGGCATGGGGCGCGGGGTTATCAGTACACTGATGACACCCAAATAATCTTCTTTATGTCTCCGACTGATGCAGTGACCAGGGATGGCGTCGCTCCTCTCGTGGCCTGTCTGGAATTGGTAATGGACTGGATGAGGAAAAACAGACTCAGCCTGAATCCAGAGAAAACTGAAGTACTCGTGATAGGTTCTCCCGGCCCAGGGATGGAGGTGGTTCCACCTGTCCTGAGCGGGCTCACGCTCCCCGTGAAGGACACTGTACGCAGTCTGGGGGTGCTCCTTGATTCGTCGCTCCATCTTACTTCTCAGGTGGATGCGACAATCAGGAGCACCTGCTTTCAGCTTCGGCTGATACGCCAGCTGCGTCCCTACCTGGACCGGAGGGACCTTGAAACAGTAGTACATGCCCTGGTAACCTCTCGGTTGGATTTCTGCAATGCGCTCTACATGGGGCAGCCTTTGTATCATACTCGGAAGCTGCAACTAGTGCAGAACATGGCAGCTCGGGTGGTCACTGGAGTTCCCAGGGCCTCTCACATAATACCAATACTGAAAGATCTTCATTGGCTGCCTATTCGCTTCCGGGCTCAGTACAAAGTGCTGGTTATCACCTATAAAGCCCTAAATGGCTTGGGCCCAGAGTACCTGAAGGACCGCCTCTCCCCACATAATCCACCGTGCACACTTAGATCTACTGGGCAACAGCTACTCAGAGTTCCAGAGGCTAAACTATCAACAACTATAAAGAGAGCGTTTTCCACCTCGGCCCCTAGCCTCTGGAACTCCCTGCCCATTGAGCTCCATCTGGCCGCCTCCCTTACTTCATTTAAAAGGGGTCTAAAAACATACTTGTTCGAGCAAGCATACCCCTGACACTTTCCTTTATAGTGATTTCCCCCTCCCCCTGTTGGGTCCAGGCCCTGACATACTGCTATTGTAATCGTAATTGTCTTATTGTTTTAATATTGTTTTAATCATTTTATAATGGCTATTTCTTATGTTGTACACCGCCCTGATCGTAGGAAGGGCGGTATATAAATAAAAGTTTATTATTATTACTTGCCGTACCAGAGCAGGAAGGTCTGCTAAGGCCAGAGTCTCCACACCACCAGTGGCAGGTCATCAATGTCCGGATGTCGAACTCAACCCTCCTGAAGAGTGAGGAGATCGGACCTTAGCTCGATCCACAGAAACCTCCTCAGGGACAGGTGAAGCAGGGACGGGAACCACGGCTGCCTGGCCACCAGGGCGTGCTCAGGATGGCGTCCGCCTGGTCTCTTCACATCTTGGAGACGACTCTCGTGATGAGTGGCAATGGTGGGAAGGAATATAGGAATTCCCCATCCAGCTGTGGAGAAAGGCATTCCCCAGGGAGCGATGGGACTGGTCCCAGGAGCAGAACCAGATGCACTGGGAGTTGGTCTCCGACGCAAACAGGTTGATCCGAGGGGGTGTCCCATCTCGAGAAGAGATCCACCACCATCTCCAGAAGCAGAGTCCATTCGTGGCACTGCGAACTGGACCTGCTGAACTGGTTGGCCAGGACGTTGTCTTCTCTTGGGAGGTGGACTGCCTGGAGAACAATGTCCCTCGGTATGCACCAGTGCCAAATGCAAAGAATTATCTCCAGCAGAGTTGGTGACCTGGTCCCTCCTTCTTTGTTGATGTAGTACATGACGATGGTGTTTTCCGTCAGAAGCTGTACTACCTTGCCGAGAAGCTCGGGTTCAAAGACCTTTAGAGCCTTCTCCACAGTCAACATCTCCAGGGTTTTGATGTGGAGGTCTTGATGACCACTTGTACCTTATCATTAGGCCCGACGTGTGCGCTCCCCAACCTTCCAGGGAGGCGTCCGTGTTTAGGGTGACTTTAGGGTGAGGATCTCGAGGCACAAAGGGCATACTGGCACAGACGTTTTGGGAGTCTAGCCTCCACGAAACGGACCAAGAGACTGGCCTTGGTACCATTAGCCATTTGCCAGGAAGGTCTGTCAACGGGTCGAAGACCCAAGACTGCCGGGGCAGAAACCAAAGTCTTGACCATGGAGTGACAAAGGTCGTCGAGGCAATGTGTCCGAGCGCCACTTGGATGTCTCGGGCCCGAACCTCTCTTCTGGAGCCGCAGTGCAGGACAGCCTTTGACAGGGACTGGAAACGGTCCTCTGGCAGGTAAGTGATGGAGGCTTCAGAGTCGAGAGATTGCAAGAGGGAGAGAGCGAAGGAAAGGTCCTGGCACAAGCCTTCCTTTGAGTCTGCAGTGAACAGCCAGTTGTCTAGGTAGGGGAAGACTCTTGACCCTCGCTGATGGAGATAGGCGACCACTGGGGCCATGCACTTGGTGAAAACCCTCAGTGCTTTGGCCAAACTGAAGGGTAAGACGTTGTAATGGTACATGTCCGTCATGATGGCGAAGGAGAGGAACCTTCGGTGCTTCTCCCGGATGGCAACTTGGAAGTAAGCGCCGTTCAGGTCTATCGTGGTGAACCACAGGCCCTGGTGCAACAGAGTTAGAATACAGGCAAGGGTTACCATCCTGAACTTCTTGTAAGCAAGAAAGTAGTTCAGCTGCCGGAGATCCAGAATGGGATGGAGTCTTCCATCCGGCTTCAGTAATGTAAAGTACCGGGAGAAAAAGGCCCAATGAGCCTGGGAAGAGTCCAGTGGGGAAATCTCCCCACTTCAAAAGAGTGCATACTTCATCGAGGAGGGTGGATGATGGGTGTGTGTGTGTGTGTGGAAACAAGAGCTCCAGTAGATGAGAGTTTTTTAAACTCGAGGGCATATCCCCTTGATATGATGGTCATAACCCAGGAGTTGGTGGTGATTTGGGTTCAGGTATTGTGGAAGGGTCCAAAAAGAGGGGGCAAGCAACGGAGGCAAAGGAGCACGCAGGCACACTTCATTGTCACTTTTTACCAGGTTCGGAGTCGGACTTCTTCGGGAAGGGCCTCCGGTATTGGGACTGCATCCACCTGCCCGACGAGGAAGACGACTGAGAAGGGAACCTCTGCCTTGTGTCCTGGCGCCGGTACTGCCTCTCCTGAGCGAAGGACCTCTGGCCCTGGACAAAGGAAGACCTCTGGCCCCCAAAACGTCTTCGGGAGAAGGCCTGCTGCGAAGTGGACATGCCATGTTTCTTAGCGTCTGTCTGCATCCGGTACTTGAAGTTCAGCAGCTCGTTGGTGTCCTTGGCAAACAAGCCCTCGCCATCGAACGGCATGTCTTCTATGCCGGCCTTTGTATGCGGTGTCAAATCCGAAGCATGGAGCTAGGCATGTCTTCGGAGGGCAATTGCACAGGCCATGGACTTGGCCGAACAATTCGCAGTGTTTCTGGCTGAGGTGATCATCAGGCAAGCCATGGTATGGACCTCGTCTTTCAGCTGGTGGGCAGCTGGGCTTTTGTCCTGAGGGAGGTCAGCCAATAAGGGGGACATCCTCTCCATGAGGTACTGGATGTATGCTCCCATGCAGGCATTGTAGTTCGACACCCAGAGCCCCAAGGCCAAAACCTCAATGGACTTCTTGGCCAGCCCGTCCACTTTCTTGGACTCACGGTCAGAGGGAGACGAGGAAGTCTTTGGGGTGAAGGACTTCTGGGATTCCTCCACAATTGCAGAGTTCTAAGGCGGGTGTGAGTGGAGCCACGATGCCGATGAAGGAGCAATCCTGTAGCAATCTATTTTCCTCAAAGTCGAGGGGATCGATGTTGGGTTCTGCCAAGACCTCTTTGCTATGTTTTTAAGCGATGGCAGAAAAGGGATGGCAGCTACGGACGGGGCTGATCCTTGCACCCGCCCCTCAACAGGATCCAGGGCCTGTTCTTCAGTCCAAGTGGCCAGAGGTTCGAGGGCATTGGCCATTATGATCAGGTTCTCCCCAAAATCATGTACATTGTCCATCAGGGACACCGGGTCAGGCTGGTACAAACCGTGGACGGAGAGTGGCTTCTGCTCCTCCGTATCGGTATCGACAGGCGACGGGACAGAACTTTCACCTTTGAGCGCCTCCTCCTCCGAACCCGAACTGGTTTCCAGGTAGAGGGCCGAACTGGATGGAGAACAAGCAATCTGGATGGCAGCATCACCCCTGTGGGCATCATCCTCCGGGGTCGGAGTGGTCACCCTCGCCTCTCCTGAGACCTTGGCCAACACATCCAGTGGACGCCATCATTTGCCCTGAGGTCTGTCGAGAGTTGAAGGGTCGACAGCCACAAAGTACTTCCCCGTCTCACTGTCATAGTAATACTCCCGTTCCTCCTCCAATTTGGCCATTGGAGTAGGAGACCCCGATGACCACTGGCTCTGCTGGGGGGAGCGTTGGGCAGGCGTGAGGCTGGGAGGGATGGACCTTTCATGGCGAGGAGGCTGGACCTGAAGAGGCTGGGCCTGAGGACACACTTCCCTTGGTACGGAGGCGGTCGGTACGGAGGCCGGCCTCTCGGCGGAGGGAGTCTGCTTCGGTGTCAAAGCACGTGGCAGCTCGGATCCCCTTTCAGAGTCAGAGTGGGCTTTATTCCGGAGAGATTCACCCTCAGAGGAATGCTTCCTCTTAGAAGAGGCTTTGAAGCTGTCCACCTTCTTGGAGGAAGAGCCATCTGCTGAGCCCTGAAAAGGAACTTTTCCTTTCTTACTCCGACTCACATGCCTGCGGTCCTTGCCCGACTTGGGCTTGTCCTTTCCCTTATTCCTGGAGGACTTGGACTTTTCAACTGTCTTCTTAGCCGATTTCTCGGCCGGGTGAGACTCTGTCTCCCGTCGGGACTTGGAGGCAGGACCAGCAAGGGAACCAGAAGTTGTCTTCTCCGCAGACTCACGAGGCATCGTGGAGGATGAAACCAGAGTCTTGGAGGTCGAGACCAGAGCGGAAGACTATGGAAGAGTCTGTGGGGCCAAAGCTCGATCCAGCAGATAGGATTTCAGGCAGGAAGCCCGGTTCTTCCGTGCCTGCGGAGTGAGGGATCTGGGTGAGGGATCAGAGCTCTGGGTGTCATGAGCTTCGCCCAGACAGATCAGGCACTTGTTGTGGGGGTCCGTGTGAGGGACCTTGGCCCCACAAACAGCACAGTACTTGAATGGAGCTGGAGACATCAAGTCCAAAAAAACAGTCCAAAATCGAGGTCAACAAGCCGAGTGGTCAGAACAGGAGCCGAGTCAAAGACTAGAGAGAATGGTCAAAAAGCAAGCTGAAGATCAAAAAACCAAATGAGACAATACCGAGTGATTCCAACACTGTTCCTTTCGAGTAGCCTACGTGGCGGGAAAAAATGAACTGGGGAAAAGAGCGGGAACTGGGCTTATATAGAGGAAGGGCGGAGCTACTGCCAAAAAGTTGCAAAGAGTTGAAAGCTTTACTTTGCCCAGTGGTTCCAGAAAGTTCTGAATTCGACTGCACAAGCACAGTGCAAACCTTTTGTATGATTTGCAGAGACCACGAAGAAGATATATATATATATATATATATATATACATACACTTATATATATCTACGTACAATTGGCCCTCCTTATACATGTTTCTTTTTAATCCATGGATTTGATCATTCACGATTTGAAAATATTACCAAAAAGTATAAATTCCAAATAGCAAACCCTTGATTTTCCATTTTATGTATTGGTCACCATTTTGTCGTGCCGTTATATTTAATGAGACTTGAACATACTCGGATTTTGTTATCCACGGAGGGTCCAGGAACAAAACCCCAGCGGATAAAAAGGGGCCGCTTTATATATAGAATCCTTAGAATCTTGAGAGCAATAGTGCCTCATTAAACTATAGATTTTAATATTCCACTGAGCATTGCTCTGAAAATCAAACTACGTGTGAAAGGGATCTAGGAGTGCTAGTAGACCACAAGTTGAACATGGATCAGTAGTGTGATGCAGCAGCTAAAAAGGCCAATGAGATTCTAGGCAGCATCAATACAAATATAGTGTCTAGATCAAGGGAAATAATTAGTGACTTGGCCAGGCCTCACTTGGAATAATGTGTCCAGTTCTGTTCACCACAATTTAAAAAGGATGTGGAGAAACTGGAGCATGTCCAGAGCAGGGCAACCAAAATGGTGAAGGGTCTGGAAACTATCAAACCCTTTCAGGAGCGCATTAGGGAGTTAGGTATGTTTATCTTGCATATCTAGGAGGAAGAAGGTAAAGAGTGGATACAATGCCCATGTTTAAATATTTGGAAAGGTGTCATATTGAGGATTGAGAAAGCTTGCTTTCTGCTGCTCTAGAGAAAAGGACATGGAACAATAAATACAAGCTAGAGGAAAAGAGATTCCACCTAAACATTAGGAGGAACTTCCTGACAAAAAGAGCTATTCGCAGTCGAATATACTCCTTTAGAGTTTGACGGAGTCCTCTTCTTTGGAGGTCTTTAAACAGAGGCTGGACGGCCATCTCTTTTCTGGGTGCTTTGAATGTGTATTCCTGCATGGCAGAAGGGGGTTGAACCAGATGGACCTTGTGATCTATGTCAATTCTATAATTCCAATGTGGAATCATAGCAACATGTTAATGTAGCATGAAAGGGCCCTCATAGGATTCATTAATGGTTTTAATGTTTAAATATGTTGGATTTTTACTGTTTTTAACTGTTGTTACCCACCACGATCCAATACAGAGAGAAGTGGGATACAAATTATTATTATTATTATTATTATTATTATTCAGGTTCCTTACCCACAGAGGCCACATTGTCATAATTCTCCATCATCACATAGCTGTACAACCATTTCTGCTTGTTAGTCAACAGTTTCCATTCATCCTCAGTGAAATATACTGCCACATCTGCAAAGGTCACCTGCAATACAAAATTGCCCTCATCCAGAGAGTGATTAATAAAAAGGGAGGAAAGCACATAGTACTTCCCAAATATTGTTTCATCGCTTCAGAGTTCAGTCTAGGAAATAAACTTTAAATTCTGTTAGCAAGAAAAAAGCTACTGCCTTTGAGATCCATTTAGTCTTGAATCCATTCGGAATAAGATAAATATAATAAACAATATAATTTAAGCCATTTATGGGCTATTGATTATTAGTTAATATACCAACTATCCCAACACCAAAGAATGATCATGTATTTAGCTATTTGTTGCCAAATTTCAGAGGCAAATGTCATTTTTAAAAAAGAGTTCTGGGGAGCCTTGTGGCCTTGAGGGCCACTGGGCTCGCCCCCAACTTAGGTCCAAAGATGTTCTCCCATAACCCCCACCATTTCACAGATGGGAAGAGCAAGACACATGTGGACAAGCAAAACCAGAAGGTGGTGAATGTGGCCAAAGTTGTTTATGAGGAAGATCACATAAGCGAGGAAAGGCAGAGCAGTTTGCTTTTGCCTCAGCCTCCTGGCAAGAGCAAGACCCTGCCCCCTTCTCTCCTCTCTCCACTTTTGAGTTGATGAGGTGCAGACTCCTTGGAACTCATTTTGCAGCAACCAAAGTTAGCAGGAAGAGATGGGGGAAAGTGGGAGGAGAAAAGAAAAATTGGAACATTTTAAAGCCTCTGAAAAAGTGGGGTGATAGAGGCTTAACAAGGACTGTCTCTGCCAAACTGGGATAGTATGTTCTTTGCTTGCTTTCACGAGCTGGCCCAGCAGTGACACACATGAATCTAATAGTCAGTCTGCAGACTCACCAAGGAGTTGTTGTTGCTTTGCTGCCTCTTTCTGATGGAGCCCAACTCCCTCCGCTTGGCCTTCGTGTCAGCCATCAGGTGGACAGGGGGATCCTGGTGGCCCTGCACTTCGGTCACTTCCAGCAAGAGATGCCCCAAAGCTGTGTGCAAGTGGGCAGAGATGCAGTTCCTGGGAAAAGAGACCAGAGTTAGGCTTGGTTTGGCAAGAAACCCTGCAGTACTCAAAGACGCAAAGAACACCGTCGTGTTGGTGCCATACGCAGGTGATATCTGCCTCCTTTGGGCAATGTAGAGATGGGCATCCCCTGCCTCCCTCTTAACCAACCAATGCTCCCCTGGACCTAGCATAGATTCACTGCAACTCCCCTGCACCACAGACACTCCATGCTTTATGAGAGTGATGGGGGATCATGGGATGGGGAATTGGAGAGGGTTCTGGCCATGTCCCTGTACCTAGATGTGAAATGAGTGCTTCATCTGCTGAAACCTGCAGAGTTCCCCAATGGCCCAGAGAGGAAGATGTCTTTATTTTGCTTGTGGATACAGAAACAAAGCTGGATGCTTCTCCAGTACCTCGGACCCAAGGCTCTCACCAGGCATGGAATGGCCATTTGGGATGGCTTCCACAACTCTATGGGAGGACATGGGTCAGTGAATGGCCAGTTGTAGCCTGATTCCACCCGGAGGAACACTGGAGCATGGAGGGTTCTGCTGGGTCAGGCTGTCTGGCCTGGTGACTCCTCATTCTCCCAGTGGCCAAATAAGTTGTCCCCCATCCCCAAGGAGGCCCCTGGAAAGCCACCTTCCACTTTCTGGGAAGACAATGCTGCCAGAGACTGGATTTGGGACTGGATTCCTGCAAAGCATGGGCTTCCTCACTCAGGTGCAACCCTTCCACACAATCCTGGACTGAAACATTTCCACAAAAGCTCCGCCCCTCCTCTATATAAACCTTTTTAGCTGCTGCATCACACTACTGACCCATGTTCAACTTGTGGTCTACTAGGACTCCTTGATCCCTTTCACACGTAGTTTGTTTTTCAGAGCAATGCTCAGTGGAATCTTGGAATCTATAGTTTAATGAGGCACTATTGCTCTCAAGATTCTAAGGATTCTAAGGATTCCAAAAAAGGAACTGGGGAAAGAGCAGGAACTGGGCTTATATAGAGGAGGGGCGGATCTACCACCAAAAAGTTGCAAAGAGTTGCAAGCTCTACTTTGGCCAGTGATTCCAGAAAGCTCCAAATTCGACTGCACAGGCGCAGTACAACCCATTTCATATGTATTCGCAGATGACCACTCGAAGAAATACTATTACAGGTAAGCAACCTGTCCATATGCCAATGTACAGCACAATCTGAGGATAATGCTCCCAGATAATGCAACTCAAAAATAACATAGCAGAATACAGAAGCAAATATCCAGAAACAGTGGGCTCTTCCCTTATATTCTGGACCCCGTCCCTCACACGCACACACACATATATAAGGGAAATACAGTGTATGCTAGATCCTATGGCAAGGGGCAGTGAGTGCGCCACAAGCATGCATGACATTACTTCTTTCAGTGCATGCCATTGCTACTTCTGGAGCACTGTATATGTAACACAGTGCACTATATATGTATAGCCAATTCACTGACCACTTTCCATGCTTAAAAATAACTCACACACAAAGTTGATTTCATTCAAGTCCTTGGAGGTTCTTTAGCTTGAGTTGCAATATAATACAAATATTTCCAAGCTCTCCTCTCTGACTTCCATGAGCTTCACGTTACTCCAATCCAATCCACACCAATCCACATGTGACCTCTATACTGTATTGGTTGTGGGCCATCTCCTGGTGCCACACAGCATGAAGCAACCTCTGCAGTTAGCTTGCATCATGCCATGGGCTCCGACTTAGCACTCTGTGGCAGTCTCACAGGATATGATGACACTTGTCAATCCAAATATTTTTACACATGTTTAATGGAATATATTTTCGACAGTCCTTTGTCTGACTATCTGCTTCCACTGATTTCCTCAAGACAGTTCCTCTACAATCTCTTCTTTGGTAGCTCCTATGAATAGGCATCAAAGTGTTCCATGGATCTGAGGCACTTGCAACAAGGTCCTGCTCAGGTCCCTCACACCAACATTATTAATTTAATCTCAAAAAGGGAGGGGTGAACAGGGGCTACCACCCTCCTCTCTTAATTCTGATATTCTTTTTCCCCCCAATAGTCTTCATTTTCATATAAAACAAAATACAAATACAAATAAAACACTTGTAAATATTCAAGTTTGTTTTCTTGTCTTGATTGGCCCATAACAAATCTTCCTTTGATCTTGAATTCTCAAAGAATATATTTACTTTCATACTAAAAGACCCATAATCTTTGGTAAGTATTAGACAATTAACCAGCAAAACTCCAAATGTAGCTAATGTAAATTGTAATTGTCTTTAATTACCATCAAAACTCGAATTTTATTTAACTTTCATAGTATAACACATACATAAATTCCAAGTTCTCACCTGCTATCAAAACAAACTATGTTTTATGTTGGGGATCCATTTTGAATCTCTAGGCCTGATCTAGATTGGCAAAAAGAAGTGTGTTCATGGCTGCATGAAAGTCTAGCCTTTAGATGAGAAAAAGGGAAAGTGTGCCATGAAAACACTTTTTTTGCGTTTTAGGGGAGAAGAAGCGCCTTTAAAAAGGTGCTGGTTTTCCCAGCTTCTTTTTTAAAAACTGTGAAACAGCACAGCTCCATCTAAAGGCTGCGGTGCAGCTGCTAAGCATTAAGGAAAAGGCAACTTCATGTCACACTTTCCTGCCAATATAGAAAGCCCCTAAGACCTTTAATTGTGCAAAATATAAAAAACCCAATTCAGAAACATTTGGAATAAAATTTCCAATGAATCGAAAGCTATATACTTAATATGACCAGGATTCTTAGACCACAAGATGAAAACAAATACTAGAGAGTCCTTTTATTTTTTGTGGCAGTGGCTAGAATCTTCATAGCTAAATTGTGGAAATCAGAAGTGATCCCAACATTGGAAAATTGGATGCAAATAGTTAATGAATATAGAGAACTAGATGATCTTATTATATACAAAATTAAAATATGGCAAAGAGAATTGATGACGGGGGTGGGGGGGACTTTAGATTGTTGGAAAAAGAAATGGGATTTGAATTTAAATCTAATAGACTTGTGATATTTCGTTTCATGAATTGACAGAATCTTTATAAAATTAATCTTTTTTATATGTAACTCTGATATTGTCTTGTCTGTCATTGTCCTAATTTTCAGAAGAGTTTGTCAGTTATGAGATGGTCCACACAAGAGAGAAGTCACATAAATGCCAGAATTGTAGGAAACGTTTTGCCCGCAATTCAGTCCTTGTGAGGCATCGGAGAGTCCACACAGGAGAGAAGCCATACAAATGCCAGCATTGTGAAAAATGTTTTTCTCCGAAGTCAGACTTAGTGAAACATCATAGAGTCTACACTGGAGAGAAGCCATACAAATGCCAGCATTGTGAAAAATGTTTTTCTCCGAAGTCAGACTTAGTGAAACATCATAGAGTCTACACAGGAGAGAAGCCATACAAATGCCAGCATCGCGGGAAATGTTTTTTCTCAGATGTCACACCTAGAGAAACATAAGAGAGTCCACACAGGAGAAAAGCCTTACAAATGCCAGCATTGTGGGAAATGTTTTTCTAGGAAGTCAAACCTAGTACCTCATCAGAAAATCCACACAGGAGAGAAGCCACACAAATCCCCGCAGTGAACTAACATTTTTTCAAGAAGAAATACAAAAAATATATTTTCAATCCAGCAGTGTTAAGAAAATGCCCTTGTGATTTTCTTTGTAAGATTTGTCTGTCCATATTTCTGTTTATGCTTCAAAGTTAAATTTTGTTAAATTTAGGTTTTAGTTGCTATTAGTGTAGATAATTGTTTTGGGTTATAAATTTGGCTGGGGATTATGGGTTGTGGTATAGGTATGCCAGATAGTGAGGGCTGGGATTTGTTTTAGCTGGATAAAATAGTTCTGGGAATGAAAGCTTTTGGAATGTGTGCGATGTTGGCTGAAGAAAGTTGGGAGGCCGATATTAACAGAAAGGGAGCTAGTTTCTGGGAATGGAAAGGGGAGCCTGGTTACCTGTGGGGCATAGACTGTGGGAATTGGAGGTGGAGGCTACGTTTGGTAATGGGTGGAATTTTAGGTTTGGGGGTTTCAATGTATTCTTGTGTGGCTTAAACACTGAATTTCTGACTGTGTGTTCTCAATAAAGTTCTTTGCTGTTTCAAGAGACTGGACTCTTTGATGTACAGAAGTTCTGAATTTGTACAAAACTTACCCTTTTCTCTCTTTTCAGTCCTCAGCTCCATTCCTAGCCATAAGAAGAACAGAGGCAAACACACACACACACATACCCACAGAGAGAGACAGAGCTATATGTACAAAGCATAGCCTTCCTTCCCTCTCTTTCCCTCCTGAGTCAAGCTCTGCACCTTGGGGTCCATTGCGCCGCTTCAAAATTTCCTCAGACAAAGAAGGAAGGGGGCACTCCTTCCCTTCCCGCAAAGTCCGCCAGTGGAATTAACAGGAGAAGCAGCAAAGCCCTGGTGATCCTTGCACATGCCCAGGAGGCGGCTTTTGGGGGCATATGCCCATGCAACTCTTGGAGCCATTGCTGCCATCCCAGTCTGTTTGGAGGGAGGGAGGGATGGAAGTGGGAGAGAGCCCTCGTTCATTTGGAGGAATGGCTGGTCTTCTGGGGGGGCGGCTTGGGTGGTTATAAGAAAGGCCAGCTGTAGGTATTTAGCCATCCTAGGCAAAAAATATTTTGGCACACACACACACAACCCGTAGCCTTTCAAGGTGAAGGAAAAATGTTGGACCTGATGTAGGATAAAATGTAGGATTAACTGTATGATGTTCAAGAAAAATGAAGGACACAACCAACTGAAAGCTAAAAACATTAAAAAAAAAAATAAACAATATAAATTGCTGTTTCTCAGTCATGCTCCAAACGGAGGACATTTTGACATTCTTCCTGGATAGAAGGTTGGGATGTAGCTTTGTGTGGTTTGTGTGTTTGAGTAAGACTTTGGAGACCAGGGTTCAACTCCCTGCCTATTGGGTGACCTCAAGCAAGTCACACTCTCTCAGCCCCCTCAGCGGAAAGCCATGGCAAACCTCCTCTCAACAAATCTTGCCAAGCAACCCCATAGAATCATAGAAACGTACAGTTAGAAGAGACCACAAGGGCCATCCAGTCCAACCCCTGCCATGCAGGAACTCCTAATCAAAGCATCCCCGACAGATGACCATTCAGCCTCTTTTTAAAGACCTCCAAGGACGGAGACTCCACTACACTCTGAGGGACTGTGTTCCACTATCGAACAGCTCTTACTGTCAGGATAGAAGTTCCTCCTAATGTCTAGGTGGAATCTCTTTTCCTGAAGTTTGCATCCATTGTTCCGCGTTCTGGTCTCTGCAGCAGCAGAAAACAAGCTTACTCCCTGCTCAGTATGACATCCCTTCAAATATTTAAACAGGGCTCTCATATCACCTCTTAACCTTCTTTTCTCCAGGCTAAATATCCCCAGCTCCCTAAGTCATTCCTAATAGAGCATGGCTACCAGACCCTTCACCATCTTAGTTGCCCTCCTTTGGACACATGGCTCCAGTTTCTCCACATCCTTTTTGAATTGTGGTGCCCAGAACTGGACACAGTATTCCAGGTGGGGCCTGACCAAAGCAGAATAGAGTTGCACTATTACTTCCCTTGATCTAGACGCTATACTTCTATTGATGCAGCCTAAAACAGCATTGGCCTTTTTAGCTGCCGCATCGCACTGTCGACTCATGTTCAACTTTTGTTCCACTTGGACTCCTAGGGGCTTTCTATATTGGCAGGAAAGTGTGACATGAAGTTGCCTTTTCCTTAATGCTTAGCAGCTGCACCGCAGCCTTTAGATGGAGCTGCGCTGTTCCGCAGTTTTTAAAAAAGAAGCTGGGAACACCAGCACCTTTTTAAAGGCGCTTCTTCTCCCCTAAAACGCAAAAAAAGCGTTTTCATGGCACACTTTCCCTTTTTCTCATCTAAAGGCTAGAGTTTCATGCAGCCATGAACACACTTCTTTTTGCCAATCTAGAAAGCCCCCTAGATGCTTTTCCCCCATTGTTTCATTTAGCCAGTTTCATTCATTCATGTTCCCCATCCTATATCTGTGCATTTTATTTTTCCGCCCTAATTGCAATACCTTACATTTTTCCACATTGAATTTCATGTTGTTAGCGTTGGCCCAGCTTTCTTGTTTATTCAGGTCATTTTGAATTTTGATACTGTCTTCTGGAGTATTGGCTACTCCTCCTAATTTGGTGTCTTCTGCAAATTTGATAAGTATGCCCCCAATTCTGTTATCCAAGTCATTAATAAAGATGTTGAATAGAACTAGGCCCAGGACAGAACCCTGTGGGACCCCACTGGTCACTTCTCTCCAGGTTGAAAAGGAGCCATTGTTGAGCACCCTTTGGGTTCGGCCAGTCAACCAATTGCAAATCCATGTAACA
>JAOEGL010000142.1:0-44079 GCA_034509955.1 Urosaurus nigricauda
TCATCTTCCTCATTGGGCAGGCAGATGCGGCCCTGGTACCGGAGGCCCTACTCGAAAAAGTCCGACTCCGAACCTGGTAAGAAGGGACAATGGAGTGTGCCTGCATGCTCCTTTGCCTCCGTTGCTTGCTCTTTCTTTTTAGACTTGCTAAGGCCCTTCCACAACATCTGGGCCCAAATCACCACTGACTCCCGGGTTTTGACCGTCATATCCATGGGATATGCCCTCGAGTTTGAAGAGCTCCCACCTACTGGAGCTCTTGTTTCCACCCCCCCCCCCCATCATCCACCCGCCTTGATGAAGTATGCACTCTTTTGAAGAAGGAGGAGATTTCCCTGCTGGAATCTTCCCAGGCTCATCGGGCCTTTTTCTCCGGGTACTTTACGATACTGAAGCCGGATGGAAGTCTCCGTCCCATTCTGGATCTCCTGCAGCTGAACTCCTTTCTTGCTCACTAAAAGTTCAGGATGGTAACCCTCGCCTGTATTCTACCTCTGTTGCACCAGGGCCTGTGGTTCGCCACGACAGACCTGAAGGGCACTTACTTCAAAGTTACCATCTCAGAGAAGCACCGAAGGTTCCTCTCCTTCGCCATCGGGACGGACATGTTTGGCCACAACACTGAAGGTCTTCGCCACGTGCATGGCCCCGGTGGTCGCCTATCTCCATCAGCGAGGGTCAAGAGTCTTCACCTACCTAGATGACTGGCTGTTCGCTGCAGATTGTACCAGGACCTTTACTTTGCTCTCTCCCTCCTGCAATCTCTCGGACTGGTGTTAAACCTCGAGAAGTCCCACTTGACACCGGTCACCAGGATCAAGTTCATTGGGGCCATCCTCGACTCCAAAGCCTAAGTCACTTACCTGCCAGAAGACCATTTCCAGTCCCTGTCAAAGGCTGTCCTGCACTGCAGTTCCAGCAGATGGGTCCGGTCCTGAGACATCCAAGTGGTGCTCGGACACATGGCCTCGACGACCTTTGTCACTCCGTGATCAAGACTTTGGTTTCGGCCCCTGCAGTCTTGGTTCCTGTCGGTCTTCGACCCATTGACTGACCCTCCAGGCAAATGGCTCACAGTACTGAGGCCAGTCTCTTGGTCCCTTTCATGGTGGCTAGACTCTGTGTCGGTATGCCCTTTGTGCCTTGAGAGCCTCAAGTCACCCTAAACACGGATGCCTCCCTGGAAGGTTGGGGCGCGCACACATTGGGCCTGATGATAAGGGACAAGTGGCAGCTGTGTCATCAAGGCCTTCACATCAATGCCCTGGAGAT
Organism: Urosaurus nigricauda; assembly: GCA_034509955.1. NCBI lineage: Eukaryota > Metazoa > Chordata > Lepidosauria > Squamata > Phrynosomatidae > Urosaurus > Urosaurus nigricauda. The sequence goes on from JAOEGL010000142.1 coordinate 1,273, forward strand.
GTTGACTGTGGAGAAGGCTCTAAGGGTCTTCGAACCCAAGCTTCTCGGCAAGCTAGTACAGCTTCTGACGGAAAACACCACCGTCATGTACTACATCAACAAGCAAGGAGGCACCAGGTCACCGACTCTGCTGGAGATAACTCTTCGCATTTGGGACTGGTGCATACGGAGGGACATTGTTCTCCAGGCGGTCCACCTCCCAAGAGAATAAAATAATAAATAATAAAATTTTAATTTATATCTCCCGCCTCTCCCTACAGATCGAGGCGGGCTTACAACATATTAAAATCCAATACAGTAAAATATCTAAAACAATATATTAACAATTAAAAACAATTACCACAGTCACATCAATAATCTGGGGAGTTCCTGGGTCAATGGAGGTTACATAAGGTCGGGTGGGTATGCCCGCTGGAAGAGATCCGTCTTTAGTGTTTTTTTGAACGCCTCCAATGTAGGCATCAGACGGATCTCCTCTGGCAGGTCATTCCATAGTTTTGGAGCTACAGCTGAGAACGCTGAGTGAGACGTAGACTTTAGTCTCGTGTTTTTGAGATTGAACAGTTTTTTATCAGTTGTTCTGAGGGTGCGGGGCGGATTATGTGGGGAGAGGCGTTCTTTCAAGTAACCTGGGCCCGAACCATATAGGGCTTTAAAGGTAACGACCAACACTTTATATTGTGCCTGGAAGCAAATTGGAAGCCACTGCAGAGATTTAAGAATGCTCCATCCTTGAAGCCCCCATCAGCAATCTGGCCACTGCGTTTTGAATCAGCTGAAGCTTCCGAACTTGGTACAAAGGTAGCCCCATGTAGAGTGTGTTACAGAAATCTAATCGAGAGGTTATCAGTGCATGTACTACTGTTTCTAGGTCCTCCCTACCCAGGTACAGGCGTAGCTGGCGTATCAGCCGAAGCTGATACCAGGCACTCCTGGCGGTCGCCTCCACCTGTGATGTCAATTGTAGAGACGAATCCAGGAGAACCCCCAGACTATGAACCTCGTCCTTTAGGGGAAGTGTGACCCTATCAAGGACTGGTTGTCGAATCTCCATCCCCGGGCCTGGAGAGCCTATCAAGAGTACCTCCGTTTTCTCTGGATTCAGCCTAAGTTTGTTTTTCCTCATCCAGCCCATTACCGAGTTAAGGCAGGCATTCAGAGGAGAGATGCCATCTTCAGTCACTGCACCAGTCGGAGACATAGAGAAATAGATTTGGGTGTCATCAGTGTACTGATAACACCACGTCCCATGTCTCCGGATGACCTCTCCCAGCGGTTTCATGTAAATGTTAAATAGCATGGGAGACAGGATGGTGCCTTGAGGGACACCGGATGTCAGCTCCCTTTTTCGGGAGCAACTGTCTCCCAGCTGCACCATCTGGAATCTACCTGAGAGATAGGATCGGAACCACTGAAGCGCAGTGCCCCCAATGCCTAACTCCCCCAGGCGTTCCAGAAGGATACCATGGTCAATGGTATCGAAAGCCGCTGAGATGTCCAAGAGCATTAACAGGGCCACACTTCCCCTGTCTATGCCCAGACGGAGGTCATCGACCAAGGCGACCATGGCCGTCTCAACTCCGTAGCCTGTTCTAAACCCGGTTTGAAATGGGTCTAGATAATCGGCTTCTTCCAAGACTGCCTGGAGTTGGTGGGCAACTGCCCTCTCAATCACCTTGCCCAAGAATGGTAGTAAGGAGACCGGTCTATAATTATCTCTTAGCAGGGGGTCCAGAGAGGGTTTCTTCAAAAGAGGCTTAACCACAGCCTGCTTCAATTGTGTTGGAAATTTCCTTTCCCTGAGAGACATATTGATTACATGTTGAAGTAGTGTCACTACTACGTCTCCTCCCTGCACGGTCATCCAAGAAGGACAGGGATCGAGAGGGCAAGTTGTCCTCCTAACAGATCCAAGCAGCTTGTTCGCTTCATCGGTACTCACGAGCTCAAACTGATCCAGTTTAATTAAGTCCACAGAGTCACTGAAAACCTCTCTTACAGTTTCTGTTTCAATGTTGGCGTCCAGATCAGCCCTTATCCGAGAGATTTAATCAGCAAAAAAGTCATTAAAAGCGTCACAGCAGGCAGTAGATGACTCTAACAATGGATTTGGGGTAGGAGAAGGATGTGTTAGTTCTCTAACCACCCTGAAAAGCTCTGCCGGATGAGACTCTGCTGATGCAATACGATCAGCATAGAACGAACTCTTTGCTGTGTCGATTGCCACTCCATAGGAACTAAGAAGGTCTCCTAGGAGTGTCTTGTCAGATAAACCTCCTCAGGGACAGGTGAAGCAGGGACGGGAACCACGGCTGCCTGGCCACCAGGGCATGATCAGAATGGCGTCCGCCTGGTCTCTCGACATCTTGGACATAACCCTCGTGATGAGTGGGAACAGTGGGAAGGCATATAGGAATTCCACCGTCTAGCTGTGGAGGAAGGCATTCCCCAGGGAGCAATGGGACTGGTTGATCCGAGGGGTTCCCCATCTCAAGAAGAGGTACACCACCGTCTCGAGATCATAGATGCAGAGTTCATTCGTGGCACTGCGAACTGGACCTGCTGACAATGAGAAGACAATGTCCGGGCCGGCCAGCTAAGCAGGTCCAGTTCGCAGTGCCACGAATGAACTCTGCATCTCGAGAGGAATGACTTAGGGAGCTGGGGAAGTTTAGCCTGGAGAAGAGAAGGTTAAGAGGTGATATGAGATCCCTCTTTAAATATTTGAAAGGATATCACATTGAGGAGGGAGCAAGCTTGTTTTCTGCTGCTGCAGAGACTAGAACGCAGAACAATGGATGCAAACTGGAGGAAAAGCGATTCCACCTAGACATTAGGAGGAACTTCCATCCTGACAGTAAGGGCTGTTCGACAGTGGAAGACACTCCCTCGGAGTGTAGTGGAGTCTCCTTCCTTGGAGGTTTTTAAGCAGAGGCTGGATGGCCATCTGTCGGAGATGCTTTGATTGGGAGTTGGACTGGATGGCAGGGGGTTGGACTGGATGGCCCTTGTGGTCTCTTCCAACTCTAAATTTCTATGATTCTATGATTCTTGTCTTGATTGGCCCATAAATCTTCCTTTGATCTTGAATTCTCAAAGAATATATTTACTTTCATACTAAAAGACCCATAATCTCTGGTATTAGACAATTAAGCAGCAAAACTCCAAATGTAGCTAATGTAAATTGTAATTGTCTTTCATTACCTTCAAAACTTGAATTTTATCTAACTTTCACAGTACAATACACACATAAATTCCAAGTTCTCACCTGCTATCAAAACAAACTATGTTTTATGCTGGGGATCCATTTTGAATCTCTATAGACCTATAATTGTGCAAAATATAAAATGCCCAATTCAGCAAACATTTGGAATAAAATTTCCAATGAATCCAAAGCTATATTTACTTAATATGACCTGGATTCTTTGACCACAAGATGAAAACAAATACTAGAGAGTCATTTCATTTTTTGTGGCAGCAGCTAGAATCTTCATAGCTAAATTGTGGAAATCAGAAATGATCTCAACATAGGAAAATTGGATGAAAAAAATTAATGAATATATAGAATTAGATAGTTTATCATGTTATATACAAAATCAAAATATGGCAAAGAGAATTGATGACTGGGTGGGGGGGACTTTAGATTGTTGGAAAAAGAAATGGGAATTGATTTTAATCTAATAGACGTGCAATATTTCTCTTCATGATTTTACTAAATCTTTATAAAATTAACCTTTTTAAAAATTTGTAACACTGAAATTGTCTTGTCTGTCATTGTTCTAATTTACAGAAGACTTTGTTAGTCATGAGAGGGTCCACACAAGAGAGAAGTCACATAAATGCCAGTATTGTAGGAAACGTTTTGCCTACAAGTCAGTCCTTCTGAGGCATCAGAGAGTCCACACAGGAGAGAAGCCATACAAATGCCAGCATTGTGAGAAATGTTTTTCTCTAAAGTCATCCGTAGTGCAACATCAAAGAATCCACACAGGAGAGAAGCCATACAAATGCCAGCATTGTAAGAAGTGTTTTTCTCAAACGTCATCCCTAGTGCAACATCAAAGAATACACACAGGAGAGAAGCCATACAAATGCCAGCATTGTGGGAAATGTTTTTCTCAGAAGTCTTACCTAGAGAAACATAAGAGCGTCCACACAGGAGAGAAGCCATACAAATGCCAGCATTGTGGGAAATGTTTTTCTCGGAGGTCAGCTCTATCGATACATCAGAGGGTCCACACAGGAGAGAAGCCATACAAATGCCAGCATTGTGGGAAATCTTTTTCTCAGAAGTCAGACCGAGAGAAACATCAGAGAATCCACACTGGAGAGAAGCCATACAAATGCCAGCATTGTGGGAAATGTTTTTCTCAGAAATCTTACCTAGAGAAAAATAAGAGTGTCCACACTGGAGAGAAGCCATACAAATGCCAGCATTGTGGGAAAGGATTTTCTCAAAAGTCAAACCTAGTAACTCATCAGAGAATCCACACAGGAGAGAAGCCACACAAATCTCCACAGTGAACTAACATTTTTCTGAGGAAGAAATACAAAAAATTTAATTTCAATCCAGCGGTGTTAAGAAAATGCCCTTGTGATTTTGTTTGTAACATTTGTCTGTCCATATTTCTGTTTATGCTTTAAAGTTAAATGTTGTTAAATTTAGGTTTTAGTTGGTATTAGTGTAGATAATTGTTTGGGGTTATAAATGTGGCAGGGGATTATGGGTTGTGATATAGGTTTGCCAGATAGTGAGGACTGGGATTGGTTATAGCTGGCTAAAATAGTTCTGGGAATGAAAGGTGTTGGAATGTATGGGATGTTGGCTGAAGAAAGTTGGGGCCCGGTATTAACAGAAAGGGGGCTAGTTTCTGGGAATGGCAATGGGAGCCTGGTTAACTGTGGGGCATAGACTGTGGGAATTGGAGGTGGAGGCTACGCTTGGTAATGGGTGGATGTTTAGTTTTGGGGGTTTCAATGTATTCTTTGGCTTGGGGTGGGCAGTTGTGGCTTAATTAATCCAAGTCATTAATAAAGATATTGAATTTCTGACTATGTGTTTTCAATACAGTTCTTTGCTGTTTCAAGAGACTGGACTCTTTGATGCACAGAAGTTCTGAATTTGCACAAAACTGACCCTTTCCTCTCTTTTCAGTCCTCAGTTCCATTCCTAGCCATAAGAAGAACAGAGGCAAACACACACACACAGATAACCACAGAGACAGACAGAGCTATATGTACAAACCAGAGTCTTCCTTCCCTCGCTTTCCCTCCTGAGTCAAGCTCTGCACCTTGGGGTCCATTGCGCCTCTTCAAAATTTCCTCAGACAAAGAAGGAAGGGGGCACTCTTTCCCTTCCCGCAAAGTCTGCCAGTGGAATGAACAGCAGGAGCAGCAAAGCCCTGGTGATCCTTGCACATGCTCAGGGGGCGGCTTTTGGGGGCATATGCCCATGCAGCTCTTAGAGCCATTGCTGCCATCCCAGTCTGTTTGGAGGGAGGGAGGGATGGAAGTGGGAGAGAGCCCTCATTCATTTGGAGGAATGGCTGGTCTTCTGGGGGGGGTTGGGTGGTTATAAGAAGGGCCAGCTGGAGGTATTCAGCCACCCTAGGCAAAAAATATTTTGGCACCCTCCATTCCCCCGTAGCCCCTCAAAGTGTAGGAAAAATGTAGGACCTGATGTAGGATAAAATGTAGGATTAACTGTATGATGTTCAAGAAAAATGGAGGACACAACCAAATAAAAGCTAAAAACATTAATAAAAAACAATATTAGTTGCTGTTTCTCACTCATGCTCCAAATGGAGGACATTTTGATATTCTTCCTGGATAGAAGTTTGGGATGTAGCTTTGTGTGATTTGTGTGTTTGAGTAGGACTTTGGAGACCAGGGTTCAACTCCCTGCCTATTGGATGACCTCAAGCAAGTCACACTCTCTCAGCCTCCTCAGCGGAAAGCCATGGCAAACCTCTTCTCAACAAATCTTGCCAAGCAAACCCCATAGAATTATAGAATCGTACAGTTAGAAAAGACCACAAGGGCGATCCAGTCCAACCCCTGCCATGCAGGAACTCCCAATCAAAGCATCCCCGAAAGATGACCATCCAACCTCTTTTTAAAGACCTCCAAGGATGGAGGCTCCACTACACTCCGAGGGAGTGTCTTCCACTGTCGAACAGCTCTTACTGTCAGGATGTAAGTTCCTCCTAATGTCTAGGTGGAATCGCTTTTCCTCCAGTTTGCATCCATTGTTCTGCATTCTAGTCTCTGCAGCAGCAGAAAACAAGCTTGCTCCCTCCTCAATGTGATATCCTTTCAAATATTTAAGGAGGAATCTCATATCACCTCTTAACCTTCTCTTCTCCAGGCTAAACTTCCCCAGCTGCCTAAGTCATTCCTCATAGGGCATGGCTTCCAGACCCTTCACCATCTTAGTTGCCCTACTTTGGACACGCTCAATTATCCCCACATCCTTTTTGAATTCTAATGCCCAGAACTGGAGACAGTATTCCAGGTGGGCCCTGACCAAAGCAGAATAGAGTGGCACTATTACTTCCCTTGATCTAGATGCTATACTTCTATTGATGCAGCCTAAAACAGCATTGGCCTTTTTGGCTGCTGCATCGCACTGTTGCCTCATGTTCAACTTTTGTTCTACTTGGACTCCTAGATCCTTTTCACACATAGTTTCATTCAGCCAGTTTCATTCATTCATGTCCCCCCATTCTATATCTGTGCAGTTTATTTTTCTGCCCTAAGTGCAGTATCTTTCATTTCTCCGCATTGAATTTCATTTTGTTAGCGTTGACCCAGCTTTTTGTCTCATATCATTTTGAATTTTGATGCTGTCTTCTGTAGTATTGTCTACTCCTCCTTATTTGTTGTCATCCGAAAATTTGATAAGTATACCCCCAATTCTGTCATCCAAGTCATTAATAAAGATATTGAATAGCACTGGGCCCAGGACAGAGCCCTGTGGGACCGCACTGGTCACTTCTCTCCAGGTTGAAAAGGAGCCATTGTTGAGCACCCTTTCGGTTTGGCCAATCAACCAATTGCAAATCCATGTAACAGTTACCTTGTCTAGCCCACATTTTGCAAGCTTGTTTGCAAGAATGTCATGGGGAACCTTGTCAAAGACCTTACTGAAATCAAAATATACTATATCCACAGCATTCCCTTCATCTACCAAGCTGGTAATTTTATCAAAAAAAGAGATCAGATTTGCCTGGCAGGACTTGTTTCTCTGAAACCCATCTTGGCTTTTTGTGATTATGGAATTATATTCTAGATATTTACAGACTCTCTATTATCATTCTCCTTTCTGTAGTACTGTTGCTCTTAGATAAAATTATTGTGGAGATATAAGTTGATATAAAAGGTGACAGTGTAATAGAAGAATGCAAACTCTTATGGAAAATGTCCAATGTTTGTTTTTGTTCTGTGTATGTTTAAAAACTGTGCATGTTAAACAATTGTTTAATAAAACAGGGGAATCCATGGCAAAGTGGCTGGTTTCCCATAAGTTCAAGATCTGGCTGACAACACATTTTTTGCTTCTTCCTTCTTGATGCTTTCCAAGTCGATTTGGCATCTGTCCCTGGGAGTTCTTCCGCTAGATTTCTCCACCTTTTCTAGCAAGCTTCCTTTCAAACTTGACATCTCAGGTTTTGGGTAATTCCAGAAGAAGAGCAAAGTCAGGGCTGGTTTGCTCATTGCATGTGTATGTCTTAGTTCTTGTTTAACATCCAAACAACAATCCCTTTTATCGGACAACCAAAATGGCCAGTGACATGTTTCTAGCTTTCCAAGTCACACTGGCTTCTTCATCAGGCAAACCGGAGAAAGAAACGGAAGATGTTAGTCCTAGACCTGCATTTGTTGTTTCTGGCCTTAGTTCAGATGGTTCAAACTGCATCATTTCTACAGTGTAAACCAGTGTGGCGTACCTGTTTGAGTGTTGGACTATGACTCTGTAGACCAAGGTGTGATCCTGGCGCGGCCATGAAACCCATTGGGTGGCCTTGGGCAAGACACACTCTCTCAGCCTCAGAGCGTGGCAATGGCAAATCCCTCTGAAGAACTATGCCAAAGAAGCCCCAGGATAGGTTCACCTTAGGGTTGCCATGAATCAGAAATGACTTGAAGGCATGGAACCGCAATATCAAGGAGACCAATAACATCCAAAGAGTGATCCCTTTATTGGGCCAAGCCAAATGCACACTGACATGTTGCAAGCTTTCATGGTAACACTGGCTTCTTCATCAGGGAAACAGGAGAAAGAAGTGGAAGATGTTAGTCCTAGGCCTGCATTTTCTGTATCTGGTCTTAGGTCAACTGGTAGGGAGGGCAATCTGCAGGATGTCACCTCCGCCTTTGGTCATCTGGTCACTGGTTAATTTTCAAATTCAAGGAAACTTATTGTCCATTTGTAATTCAAAGAAGTTGTTTCCTTAGAATCCAGCATGTCCCCTTCCTTTGTGAAGCCACAGGCTCCTATGTAGACAGAGAACAAAGAATTTATTGCAGTTAAGTTGGCTTCAGGTTATGGAGAGACTATGGAGGAGGGATCTCCAAGACATGTCAGGAAGAGCCTTGCTGCTCAGGTCTTGCAAAGTCAGGCCTGAGGCTACCTTCACGGAGTCAGTCCCCTTGCAGTCTGGTTTTTCTTTTCCCCTTGGTTGTGTTGCGAGCTGTCAAGTTGTTTCAGATGTATGGTGACCCTAAGGGGTTTTCTTGGCAAGATTAGATCAGAGGAGGTTTGCCTTGCCTTTCGGTAAGGCTGACAGAGTGTGACTTGGCCAAGAGCACCCAGTTGGTTGCACGGTTGAGTAAGGAATCGAACCCTGGTCTTCAGAGTCATGGTCAAGTACTCAAACCATTATGCCACACTAACTCTCTCTTTCACCCTACCTGCTCAGTTTGTGTGCAGAAAATATCACAAGAAGAGCAGATTTGAACTCAGTCGAAGGAGGAGTGAAGACAGAAGGAAGGGACATCAATAATCTAAGCCATGCAGATGACACCATGCTACTAGGCGAAAATATCATAGGCTTAGAACTATGACTAAGGAAAGTTAAAGAAGAAAGTGCAAAGGCAGGAATAAAACAAAACTAAGGACTCTGGAGGATCTATATGATTTAATCCTAAGAGTTTATCACACGGGGAAAATCCAGTGCAGAAATAGGGGTTTAAATCAGAAAACAACCTGCAAAAAAGTGGGTTGATTTTTGCACAATGTCGTTGTCAAAGTGGTGTTAACTATAATGGAAATTATATGGGAAGTAGACAAAAGTCGCTCCTGCATTATTTCTACAGGGTAGATATCTAGATATAGATATAGATACAGATATATACACACACACACACCACAGGGTATAATATAGTTAATTATATATATTAGTTCCTGCTATTATAGAAGAACTTCTCCCTGAAAGCCAATGCTGCTTCAGAGCTAACAGGAGTACAACAGATATGGTATTTGCTCTTAGACAACTGCAAGAGAAATGTAGAGAGCAGAACAAAGGACAATATGTACCAAAGCCTTTGACACTGTGAGTAGAAAAGATCCTGGAACGACTAGGATGTCCTGGCAGATCCTGGAATGACTTAGGATGTCCCCCCAAATTCCTCAAAATGATTATCTTGCTACATGAGGGCCAGCAAGGACAAGTCAGATATGACGATGTTCTCTCAGAGCCCTTTCTAATAACTAATGATGCAAAACAAGGTTGTGTTCTCGTTCCAACTTCTTCAGCATGTTGCTCTAAAGGGCTACGGCATCTACATAGGTTACTGTACTGATGGTAGCTTGTTTAACTTAAGCCGTCTGAAGGCTCACACAAAGACTCTAAACTATCTAGTCCGTGAGCTACTTTTCATTGACGATGCTGCCCTTGTTGCCCATACAGAAGCAGCTCTGCAGCACCTAACATCCTGCTTTGAAACGGCTGCAGAGCTGTTTGGGCTGGAAGTCAGCCTGAAGAAAACGGAAGTTCTCTACCAGCCTGCACCACAGCAAGAGCACTATCATCCCCACGTCACCATAGGCAAATCTGTGCTTAAGTCCGTTCAGTAGTTCACCTACCTGGGAAGTATCATCTCCTCAGACACCAAGATTGATAAAGATATCGATTGCAGAGTAGCAAAGGCATATGGTGCATTCGGAAGACTTCACAGAAGAATCTGGAGCAACAAACACCTGAGGCAAAGTACAAAAATCAATGTGTTCAGAGCCATTGTACTGTCCATTCTCCTCTATGGGTCTGAAACATGGGTCACCTATCGCCAACATCTGTGACTCCTCAAATGCTTTCATCAGCACTGTGTACTCACAATCCTAAATATACACTGGACCGACTATGTGACAAATGTTCTTGTCCTGGAGCAAGCAGGCATCACCAGCATTTAGGCCATGCTACTCAAAACGCAGCTGTGCTGGGCCGAGCACGTTTCTAGGATGAGGACCACCGCCTTCCAAAAATAGTACTCTACGGTGAAGAGGCGTAAGAGGCGCACCCCAAAGAAGAGATACAAGGACTCCCTGAAACAACACCTGAAGCTTGCCAAATCTATCACCAACAATGGTCTGCCCTGGCCTCACTTTGGGAGGCATGGAGATGCACTATCCACAATGCTGCAGCCTGTTTCAAGAACTCACACAGAATGTGTCTCGAAGAGAAATGACAACACAGAAAAAAAACACAACTTGGAAACATCACCCAAGGAGACTTTCTGCTGTGCTTTCTGTAACCGAACTTGTTTATCTCGAATCGGCCTATTTAGTCATCAACGCACTTGTAGAAAGCGTTGGATCATGAATCTTCCTGAATCTTCGGTAGCGAAGAAAAGCCAGAGAGAGAGAGAGAGAGAGAGAATTATAATATATATATATTATATATATTAAAATAATATAATAAAATATAATATAAATATTATAATATACATTATAGCAATATTAGCAATATTTGTTCCAGGGTTTATATCCCGCCTTTCTCCCACAATGGGAATCAAGGCAGGTTTAAAAGAGTAAAACTCATTTAGTGTTGAAACAGCATCCCTTCTATAAAAAGGGAATGATCAAGGTTTGCCTTCTCACCGTATTTATATGTGTGTGTATATATATCTCTATGTGTGTGTGCATATCTGTATATACACACACACACATACATCTGTACACATATAGACACACACACACATACACACACACACACAATATTTTCACTCTGTGAAGGGTGGAATCGAAACCATCCATGGAGTGTCCTTTATTCTGTGAGGGTTCAGTTCAAACCATCATGGAACCTGTGCCTGCCCTTCAAGGCAGAGGAGCAGGGCCAAAACAGAACATGGCAACCCTGCCCACTTGGACAGAAGAAGAAGACAGGAGCCCCAGGGTTCCATTTCTGCTCTGGATTCCAGGCCTGGCTTGTTGACTGAGTTTCCTCGGAGACCCCATGGTTCCAAGACCAACTGACTTAGTCTCCATCTCGATTCTGGAGGACTTGGTCTGAGGTCTTCTCAGGCAATTTTGGCAAAGTCAGAGGACTTCTCAGGATACCTTGGCTTCGTGATGGCTGGGATTCTCAAGGTGAGTGATAGACATTGATTATTACAGTCACAGACCTTACAAAAACGGAGCTATTGGGTTTGCTTCAAAAACTTTTAGGGGTGCTGGAACATAGTAGCCAACCTTTTTATCTGAAATACCTTTAGATGACCACCGAGGACCTTAGAACATTACTAGCCATATAGTCACCATGAGTTTTCTTCCAGGGAACTGCTTGGGCTGGCTTCTTTTTGTTCCCTCCAGGTACCTGATCGGCACTGCTGCATGCGGTTGCTGCGACTCTGATCTGGGCCAAAAAGGGGTGGCTCCATGCCGCCCATCTGTAAAGCCCCTTAATTCTCTCTGACTTCTTTTTGAGGCTACTGAGATCTTTTAGGGGGATGGAAACCTTTGCTCTTATGACATGGAGTAAAGTCAAGGAAAGCTGGAGTTACTCCATTTTCCATTTGTTCATGTGCAATAGCCATTTCCCACTTCATCAGTTAAAAGGTCTTCACTTTGAAAACCCTGACAATTCTTATTTGATAGGTTTGCCATCAAACAGGTAAAGTAAGGAAGAAATGTGACGTCGAAGTGTTTCATGGCTGGATTCCATAGATTTTTGTGGGTTTTTCAGGCTATGTGTCTAAGTTCTACAAAAGTTTATTCCTGATGTTTCTGCAGAAAATGCCAGCCACAGATGCTGTTGAAATGCCAGGAATAAACTCTTCTAGAGCATAGACACATAGCCTGAAAAACCCACAAAAATGTTAGGAAGAAAGCTTAAAAGTCAGAAGTACAGGGGGTCCTTTTTACCCGCTGGGGTTTGGTTCCAGGATCCGCCATGGATAACAAATTCTGTGGATGCTCAAGTCCCATTAAATATAATGGCACAGCAAAAAGGTGTCCTTTCTATAAAATCAAGGTTTGCTGTTTGGAATATATACATTTTTTAAAAAAAATATTTTCAATCTGTGGATGCTTAAATCCATGCATAATCAATCCATGGATAAGGAGGGTCAACTGTATCCGCTGAATTTTCTTTGCACTAGATAAGTCATGATGCTTGTTTAAGTCAGTGGGATTGATAAGGCATTTCAGGATCTGAGACCATTGTGATCTCATAGGCTGGGAACAGTGACTAAGGAGTTTATCACACGACAAGAATTGGAAGCATAATCAAATGGCAATCTGAACACAATCGTGGGCTTTTGCATTATTGTGTGAAAGCTGATCACACGCATTTTCAGGCAATGGGAAGTCCTTCCGAACACAATCGTGGGGGTTCACAGTATTGCATGAGAAACTATCACACACAGTTTTGGGCACTGGGAGGCAATTTCGTGCAGTTCCGAACACGATGTGGCGTCAATACGCAATCACGTAAATTCGCTGAACTAGCTAATTCACTCAATTGCAAACTGGCCCCACTTTCATTTCTTTCGAAATTGAGAGAAATTCCTCCTGTGTGATAACGTCCTAAATTAGATAAGAAAGTGCAGAGGCAGGCTTACTGCTAAACATAAATACAATGCTGGTACCACAACAAACAAGTCCCAGAATTCTATAGCATTGAGCTATGGAAGTCAAAGCTCTGGTTCCCCAACAAACTGCAAATTCTCAATCCCATGGCATTGAGCCCCAGCAGTTAAAGTGGTGTCGAGCTGGATTATTTCTGCAGCGCAGATCCACCCCATGTACGGAAGTACTTCTCCTGCACCATTTTGAGGCCCTTTAGCATCACATTGGAACCAGACAAAGGAGGAGTGAAGATAGGATGAAGCAACATGAACAACCTCATGACACCATAATATGAGCAGAAGACATTCAGGAACTGGAAGGGTTAATAAGGAAGGTCCAAGAGGAAAGTGCAAAGGCAGGTCAGAGGCTGAACATAATGAAAACAAAAATAATGATCACAGAAGAAATACACAAATTGAATTTAGACAAGGAGGAAATGGAAATAGTTAAAGATTTTCCATATCTATGATCAAACCTTGTCCAGAATGGAGACTGCAGTCAAGAAAGAAGAAGATTAGGAATGAGAAGGTCAGCTATGAAAGAACTCGAAAAGATACTGAAGAGCAAAGAGCCCTAAAGTCAGAATCCTCCAGGACATTGTATTCCCCATCATCCCCATATACAGATGCGAGAGCGGGGTAGTGAAGGAAGCAGACAGAAAGAAAATCAACTCATTCGAAATGCTGGAGCTGGAGGAGAGTACTTAGGATGCCATGGACAGCCAAGAGGAGAAACAAATGGGTTCTTGAACAGATCAGACCAGGGCTCTCCTTGGAAGCAAAGATGGTCAAGTTCAGACTATCGTACTTTGGCCACATCATGAGAAGGCATGGATTGCTAGAAAAGACAATGATGCTAGGAAAGGTAGAGGTGAAAAGAAAGAGAGGAAGATCACTGATCAGGGCTTCATTCCCACTACCTTTTAAACCGGATCACAAATCGGTTTTGTACCCGTTTAAATGATCATGGTTCTCACTTGAACTGACTGTCTGAAGCGATTCTGAGAGGGGGACCATACACTAGACCCATTTAACCCACATCTTTTTAACACTGATTTTATCCACGTCTTTTTGGATAAATCGAATTGTGTGTCAACCAGATGTGGATTGGAATCGATTTAAATTTGTGCTCCAGCCAGCTGGAGGGGATCCATTTTGAATTGATGCATTCTTCAATGTGAACCTCAAGTGGAGTTATTTTATTTTATTTCGCAGCAAGAAAATACGATTGGGACAAATCTGTCAATTTGGATCACAAAGCAATTTATTTGTAAGTGGGAATGCAGCCCAGATGGATAGAATTGATCGGGGGGGGGGGGGTATTATGGGCAAGAGCTTGCAGGATCTGGGCAAGACTGCAGTGGAGGATAGGGATTCTTGGAGATGTCTCATCCTTAGGGTTGTCATGAGTCGCAACCGACTGAAAGGCAGCTAACAACCAGAATCCTCACATTCAAGTGCTATCATTTGCCTCAGATGCATATTGACAGCCATGCCATTCTCACCCCACTTCACCCCACTAGTTCCACATGAGTGCTGCATTGGGTTATTTTTGGTCAGGGTGGCTCCACAATTTCCACCCCGCTGTGCGTGCGAATGGACATATTTTCTGTGTCTATTCAAACAATCCAGCACCCTTTCTTGGGCCACCCACTTGGCCTCGCAGCTTGGGTGTCCCCTTAAATGGGTGGCTGTTTGCTGATGGGTGGATTGCACGACACTGTCTAATTTTCTGAGCCATATCGGCTGATGGGTGCGATCAAAACACTGTTCATTAACTAACTTTAAAAATTAGCAAGGTCAGTGACTATCGAATGCTGCACATTGGGCCAAAAAGTAGGGAGCGGGATGAGGAATTGTTTTCTGCTCCTTACTTTGGGGCCTTGCAGCTGCCTCCATCTTCTCCAGATCTGGGTTGCAGTAACCACACAACGCAGCCCCAATCTGGCCTTTCCAGGGTGCAAAAAGGTGCCACAAAAGTGGCTCCTTTTTGCACTCTGGAAAAGGGATCGTACCCACCACATCGCAGCTTTACGGTGCTCCTCTGGTGCTGTGTCATCTAAACAAAGTGTCAGAGGAGCGCCATGATGCTGTGTTGTGGGTTGAGCAGTGCCGCGCCACCATGGGGTTGGTGTCAGGGCATGCGTCGTATGGATGCCAAGCCCTCACTTTGCCCCTAGGCTGGCCTTAATGGCCGGTCTGCACAGCTCCTTTATGTTTTTTGTATGCTAGTTTTAGAGCTCTTTTAAGTATCAGGATGTGCATTTAATGAATGCTTAATGAATGCTTCCATGCCAGAAACCGATTAGATAAATAGATTAGAAAGCTGGACCAAATCTAACAAAATGGATTTCAAAACAGAAAAATGTAAAGTACTGCACTTAGGGCAAAATAAAATAAAATAAATTGCATAAATAAATTGCCTCTTTTAAGAACCCAGGCCCTCCCTCCATCTGCCTTGGTCCAGGCCCCAGAGGGAGAGATAGAATCATAGAATCATAGAATCATAGAGTTGGAAGAGACCACAAGGGCCATCCAGTCCAACCCCCTGCCATGAAGGAACGCCAAATCAAAGCATCCCTGACAGATGGCCATCCAGCCTCTGCTTAAAGACCCCCAAGGAAGGAGATTCCACCACACTCCGAGGGAGTGTGTTCCTTACTGTTAGGAAGTTCCTTCTAATGTTCAGGTGGAATCTCTTTTCCTGCAGTTTGCATCCATTGTTCCGCGTTCTAGTCTCTGCAGCAGCAGAAAACAAGCTTGCTCCCTCCTCAATATGACATGCCTTCAAATATTTAAACAGGGCTATCATATCACCTCTTAACCTTCTCTTCTCGAGGCTAAACATCCCCAGTTCCCTAAGGCGTTCCTCATAGGGCATGGTTTCCAGACCCTTCACCATCTTAGTTGCCCTCCTTTGGACATGCTCCAGTTTCTCCACATCTTTTTTGAATTGTGGTGCCCAGAACTGGACACAGTATTCCAGATGAACCACTGGACCTCATCCCTTTCCCACCACCTTCTCTTTTTCCTTTTGTGTTGTCTCTTAGACTGTAAGCCTGTGGGCAGGGATCCATCTAACTATAAAATTGTATGTACAGCACTGTGTAAACTTACAGCACTATATAAATAAAATTAATTATAATAACAATAATAATAATAAATATAGGATGGGGGACCCTGGCTGAATGAGACTTTTTACGGTGTGTGAACAGGAGTCAACAGTGCAATGCAGCAGCTAAAAAGGCCAGTGCAATTTTAGACTGCATCAATAGAAGTATAGTGTCTAGATCAAGGGAAGTAATAGTGCCACTCTATTCTGCTTTGGTCAGGCCTCACCTGGAATAATCCTATGGCCAGTTCTGGGCACCACAATTCAAAAAGAATGTTGAGAAACAAAACAAACAGACAAACAAAAGGCGAAAGATTTATACGATCTGAAGAGAAACCAGAGTATACAGAATTCTTTGATGAATATGTAAAACCCTCAATCGTTAAATGGGCACAAGATCTAAACGAGCCGATACCATTAGAACAATGGGAAAAAACCTGGACTAAAAGGCTAAATTGTACGGTATGTGTTGAAATAAACGAAAATTACTATAAGATGCAAAACAGGGGGTATCTCACACTGTCAAAACTAGCCAAAGTTTATAAAAATTTGAAAATGTCATGTTGGAAATGTGAAAAAGCACCTGGGTCATTTCTTCATATGTGGTGGCATTGTGACATTGCAAAAAAATATTGATCACAAATACATGAGAAAGTACAAAAAATATTAAAATGTCAATTTAAATTAGACCCAAAGTATTATCTGTTAAATATGATTATGGACTCAGCTATAGAGGATAAATATGGTCTACTTTTATTTTATATGATTGCTGCAGCTCGTTTTATATTCGCATCACAGTGGAATGGAAAGAAAACCCCTACATGGGAAGATTGGTTGATGAAATTGATCCAATATATGGAAATGGACAAATTAACCTGTCTTATTAGAGGAAAAGACTGGAACAAAAGGAGGAAACATTGGGAACCATTAATAGAATTTGTTAAGATCGACGCAAATATAAACAAATATATTTGGTAATTATTAACCAAAAAGGAACGACAGCTAAGATCTTATCTCATTCAGGTTTAAAACTATAACAGAGTATTAAAAATGTAATGAAACTAGAAAAATTGCATTAATTTATGAGACGGCAAATAGAGAAAATGTTTGTTATAATTTTAGTATTAATGAATATTACTAATTAAGGTTAAAATACCTCACTGTCAGAATCCTTGTAGTATTCTTCCAGATATGGGTTAGTAGGTGTAGTTGGGGATGATGGTACATAGTTGGTTGCTAGATAGAAAGGAGGAGTGCATAACGGTGCCAGGAGGATTTATCAGTTGACCTTGGTGCTGCTCAGCTCTGAGCTTGGAATGCAGAAGTTTCTGGTGGGAAGCGTTCAGCTAAGGGGGGAGATAAGGTGGAAAACGAAACTAATGGAAAATAACTGGAATGGGCTTTTCGCGGGCTTTTGTGAGAAGGGGGGAGGTGTGGTCCTTTGGGATGTATAGGGGTGCTGGGCGGGGACTGGTCAGTCTCAGCTAAGAAGCTGAATGGTGTGGTTTTGCTGATCCTGGAGCATCAATAAAGTTCTGTTTATTCTACATAAAGCTGACTGGTTGATTGTCTAGGATTCTGGACCCCTGTTCTGACACTCACACACTTATGGTCTCTATAATGAAGAGGTCACAAAGTCGTCGTATGGTGATCATATACATGTAACTGTATTATATTGTTTTGTGAATATGGAATGTTTGTTTGTTTGTTTGTTTTGAATTCAATAAAATATATTAAAAATAAAAAATAAAAAACAAAGAACACAGTTCTGAAGGATGAAGGAAATGATGATGATGATGATGATGATGATGATGATGATGATGTTTTATTTATAACTCGCCCCTCTGTCCAGGCAATCGAGGCAGGGTACAACAAGTTTAAAACAGTCACAGTTTAAAAACAGTTCCTATAACCAATTTCCCAACCTAGCACCCCTTAAAATTAAATTAAACTAAACATGAATTAAAATCGTAGAAGAAAAATAACAACATAATATAACATCATAAAAAACAATAATTCTTTGAGCAGCATAGACTATGCACCAGGGGTCATAGTGCTGGGAACTAGCCAGGAAATCTACGAACCTTAGCTTCGGAGCCGGAAGAGATTAAGAGGTTTCCGGGAAGGCCTGCTGGAAGAGATGCGTTTTACAGCTTTTTTAAAGCAGTCAAGAGACGTAATAAGACGCATCTCGTCCGGCAGGCCGTTTCATCGCTTGGGAGCGGTAGCAGAGAAAGTCCTCCTGGAGGTCTGGGACAGCCTAGTTTTCATGGGCTGCAGCAGGTTCCTCCCAGAGGACCGAAGCATGCAGAGGGATTGTACGGGGAGAGTCAGTCCCTAAGATAAGATGGACCCAAGCCATGTAGGGCTTTAAAGGTTAAAACCAACACCTTGTACTGCGCCCAGAAACTGATCAGCAGCCAGTGGAGAGATTGCAGCACGAGTGTTATGTGCTCTCTCCTGGATGTCCCAGAGAAACGTCTGGCTGCCATATTTGGAACCAGCTGAAGTTTCCATGTTAAGCACAAGGGTAGCCCCAGGTAGAGCGCGTTACAGCAGTCCAAGGGTGAGGTTACCAGAGCATGGACCACAGATTCCAGGTCCTTCATGTCCAGGAAAGGGCGCAGCTGGGGTATCAGCCAAAGTTGATAACAGGCGCTCTTGAGCGTTGCATTCACCTGACTGGTCACGTGAAGCGACGCATCTAGAAGTAGATTAAAAGTTCACTATGCTTGGTCCTTTGGGATCCCTGGAGAGCAAGCCTTGGGTTTCCTTCCCAAATTTGGAAAGGAAGGAAAGAAGGAGTGCAAGAGGAGGGAGGGAGAGAGGGAAGAAGGAAGGAAGGAAGGAAGGAAGGAAGAAAGGGAGGGAGGGAGGGAGGGAAGAGGAAGGAAGGAAGGAAGGAAAAAGTGCAGGAGAAGGGAGGGAGAGAGGGAAGAAGCAAGAAAGAAAGAAAGAAAGAAAGAAAGAAAGGAGGGAGGGAGGGAGGGAAGAAGAAGGAAGGAAGAAGAGAAGGAAGGAAGGAGGGAAGGATGGGAGGAAAGGAATAATAGAATCCAAGAGTTGGAAGAGACTCCAAGGGCCATCCAGTCTAACCCCATTCTGCCATGCAGGAACTCTCCATCAAAGCATCCCAAAGAGATGTCCATCCAGCCTCTGCTTAAAGACCTCTAAGAGGAAGGAAGAAGGGAAAGAAGGAAGGAAGGAAGGAAGGAAGAAGGGAAGGATAGTGTTACGGTAAACAAAGGGTCAATTAACCCATTCACAACCAATTATGCAAGTGAGGCATTTGTGAAGATTTCCAACCAGATCCATTTATTCCAAAACAGCCTTAACCTGCAGTGTTCAGCCAAGAATCATTCCATTGACTGAATGCCCCAAACATGGCGCAAACAGTTTTTATCAATCCATGAAATATTCATTGAGCATGCGTATTCATCATCATCATATATCCACACATTTCCACTTCATTTCACTGTTTGTATATATCTCTATCTGTCTGCATAGGCTTACTGACTGAAACTTATTGTTCTTCTAACCTTCTGATTTTCTGGGCATTCAGCCAGCCTTGGTCTTATCAGGGACAATTCAAAGCCTCTTTGTTTTCATTAGCACTCATTGGCTTCCCTCCTCCCTCCTAAGGTGGGGGCTACAAGCTGGATGCAAAAGGACAAGCTTTTCCTTTTGCTCTATTTCTCACTATGGCTGAACTATTGATCATTAATGGCAGAAATTATTGGTTTCATTTGGTTATCAATGGCTTTTACCTTAACAATAGGAGGAAGGAAGGAGGGAAGGAAGGAAGAAGGGAGGGAGGGAGGGAGGAAAGGAAGGAAGGAAGGAAGGAAGGATAGGAGGGAGGGAGGGAGGGAGGCCTGTTTGGGAAGAGAACAAGAGATGCCTCCTTTCCAGGCCTGGGCTGCCAGCTATGACAGCTAGAAAAGGGAAAGGAAAAGGCGTGGCTCTGGATTGACTCTGCTTCACTTTCACTTTCTCCTTTCTCTTCCCAGGAGCCTGGAAGGGGATCCCCTCGGGATCCACTGGGATCCAGCCCCAGGGATCTGCCTGGAGCTCCTGGGAGGATCCTGTCCCAGGTGAGGAGGAGGAGATCTCCAGGCTGGGGAGCCCCAACACAGCCCTGAGGTCTTGCCAAGAAGGGGGTGTCTTTGTGTCCTGGGAGGGCACTGCCAACTCTCTTCCTGGCAGGTGTGCCAAGTGGGACAAAGGGGGCTCCAAAGAGATCTCTCTCCATGGGCATTTCTGGGTCTTCCAGGTGCCTTTTTGGCTTCTGGTGACCCCCCTGGATTTGGCAGAGGAGGCTCAGAGGTGGTCTCCCCTCCAAGGACTATCCAGGGCTGAGCCTGCTTAGCTTCCCAGATCAGAGGGGATCCTGTGCCTTGAGCCCCAAAATGAGCCTCTTTTCCCCCTCAACTCCAGTTTTCCCTCTTTAAACCAGAAAGTGAAGAGAAAGCTTTGCTCAGAGATAAGGATTTTGGGTGTTTTTGGAAGGTTTATTCCACTGAAATGGTCTCCCCTCCAGGGACTAACCAGGGCTGCCCTTGCTTAGCTGGTGCCTTTAGGGGATATGTGCTTTCAAACTGTGAATTTCCTAGGATTTTCTTAGGCAAGGAATCCTCAGAGGTGGTTTGGCCAGTTTCTTTCCTCTGAAATAGAGGCAGGCGGTCTCCCATCCAAGGACTATCCAGGGCTCACCCTTCTTAGCTTCCGAGACCAGAGAGGATCTGGTTCCTTTAAGGGATATCTGTTTTCCGACTGTAGATTTCACAAAGTTTTCTTGGGCAAGGAATCCTAAGTGGTTAGTTTTGCTTGTTCCGAAACAGAGCCTCCAGCATCTGGCATTTGTTTGCGGTCTCCCATCCAGGTACTAACCAGGACTGACCCTGCTTAGCCTCAGAGATGAGACATGATCTGGTGCCTTTGTGCTTTCCAATTGTGGATTTTCTTAGGCAAGGAATACCTAGACGTGGTTTTGCCAGTTCCTTCCTCTGAAATAGAGTCTCTAGTACCTGGTGTTTGTTCATGGTCTCCCATCCAGGTACTAGCCAGGGATGACACTGCTTAGTTTCCAAGATCAGGTGCGATCTGGTGGCTTTAGGGTATTTAGGACAGGAGGCTGGATAAAAGAGGAATAAAAGAGGAATCCAGGATTCCTTGTATGACCCTCTAAAATATCCTCTTCCACATAACTACTAAATGCACAGGAGCCCTAGACCTAAATTCAGGGGGCCATTGCTCTGGGAATGAATGCAGCAGTTGGATATTATTATTATTATTATTATTATTATTATTATTATTTCTCCCAAGATCAAGAGTCAAGGCAGCTACCCAGAAATTTAATGTAGAGAGATCTTGTAGCACCTTTGAGACTAACTGAAAGAAAGAAGTTGGCAGCACAAGCTTTCGTAGGCAGGTTTGAGACAGTGCAAATTAAAAACTGTACAAAGCTTAAATAAAATAAATAAAATAAACTTTATTCTTATACCCCACCTTTCTGCTGCAGCAATCAAGGATTATTATTATTTATATGCCACCTCTCCTGCAGGATCGAGGCAGCTTACAATACCAAATAAAATACAGTATAAAACACAACATATGTCAAAATACATTTTAGTATGTGTGTGTGTGTGTATAAAACACATTATATATGTATATAATACTATATACATATAAACACATTATCTTTCTCTATATAGATAGATAGATAGATAGATGATAGATACACATTAAAGCAACACTTTAAATAAACTGTTTATTGTTTCAGTTGGACTACTTTAATTGTTTTTTAAAGTGTGTTTTAATGTGTGTGTATATATGTGTGTGTGTGTGTATACTTGTCCATATTTGCTAGGATTAGGTGCACAAAACCTTCGTGAATATGGAAAAACCGCAAATAACAAAAACACCATTTTTTTACCTGGGAGAACACCTCTCTAGGGATCTCTAGGTCCTCCAGCGCAACTCAGTGGTCAAAGTCCGACAGACACTGGCCATAGAGTTGCACTGGAGTAGCTACAAAGGCTTAGTAGATTATTCTCTCTAGGAATCACTAGGTCTTTCAGAGCAACTTTTGGTTAAAGTTGACTATAGAGTTGCACTGGAGGAGCTACAAAGGCCTAGTAGAGTATCCTCTCTAGGAACAAGAAAATTCACACAATTCAAATGTCAGGAGTGTAGAAAAGATTCTTCCCAGAGTGAATCCCTGGCAGTTCATCAGAGAGTCCACGCAGGAGAGAAACCATATCCGTGTCAGGACTGTAGAAAATGTTTTGGTACAAAGTCAGATCTTGTGAAGCATCAGAGAGAAATCATACAAGTGCAAAACTGCAGAAAATGTTTTACTACTACTACAATACTACTACTACTAATAATAATAAAAATGTATTTATTTATTTATACCCCAATCTTCAGCCCTAAAGGCTATCAGAGCAGCTTACAATTATTATTTTATTTAGACAGTTCCCTGCCCTCAGGCTTACAATCTAAGAAGACCCGACACAAAAGGAGAAGGGAATGGTGGTGGGGAAGGGGATCCGGTCCAGCCGTTCTTCTCTCCCTCTGACGCCTGGATCAAGGCAGATGGACTGGAGGGAGGGCCCTGCTTCATAATCTAGGACAGGCCCTATGGAGTTTGGCCTCTCCTTTCGCTCCCTCCCGGGTAAGATGGTGTAGCAAGGAGAGAGGGCTCTTCTACTAGAAGCCAGGCCTGATGGTGTTGCTAGGCCTCTCCAGTCCCTTCACTCCCTCTTGGGTAACATAGTCAGATCTTGTGAAACACAGGAGAGAAACCATACAAGTGCCAAAATTGCAGAAAATGTTTTACTACAAAGCCAGATCTTGTGAAACATCAGAGACTCCATACAGGAGAGAAGCCATACAAGTGCCAAAATTGCAGAAAATGTTTTACTACAAAGCCAGATCTTGTGAAACATCAGAGATAAACCATACAAGTGCCAAAATTGCAGAAAACGTTTTACTACATCTTGTGAAACATCAGAGACTCCATACAGGAGAGAAGCCATACAAGTGCCAAAATGTTTTACTACAAAGGCAGATCTTGTGAGGCATCAGAGAGTTCGCACAGGAGAGAAACCATATCTGTGTCAGGACTGTAGAAAATATTTTCCTACAAAGTCAGATCTTGTGACACATCAGAGAGTCCATACAGGAGAGAAACCATACTAGTGCCAAAATTGCAGAAAATGTTTTACTACAAAGCCAGATCTTGTGAAACATCAGAGATAAACCATACAAGTGCCAAAATTGCAGAAAACGTTTTACTACATCTTGTGAAACATCAGAGACTCCATACAGGAGAGAAGCCATACAAGTGCCAAAATTGCGAGCCCTGGAACCTCATTCTTCTTCCTGCCTTGCTCCTGGTAGGACATGTTTGCTCTTTGTTGCTCTTTCGAGCCCTTTGGATTTCTCTCCAGCTCCCTGGACTTGCCTGGCTTCTCCTTTTCCTCCCTTTTCCTTTCTTCCTCTTCCTTCTCCCTCCTTCTGTGCTTTTTCTCCCTAACCCTTTCCCCTCGCCTTGGGGCCCATGGCAAGCGACAAGGAGGCCAGAGCTTCAGGGGAGCTTGCTTCCACCCAGCCTGGGCCAGCCCTGGCTTTGCCGGCTGCGTGCCCTGAGGCTTCTCCACCGCTGATCGACCGGATGGTGGAAGGGTGGCCCCAGCTGACAGAGGGGTCCCTTTTTGATTATGTGGCTGGGACCTCTGCTCCAGCAAGGACCTGCCTTGATCACTGGCCAGCCTGCCTTCCTTCCCACTGAACAGGATGGGTCCATCCCTGTGGACCGTGGCTGTCAGACAACAGTGCTGGCTCAAAAATTGGACTGTGGACTCTAAGTCCAAACAAAACTTGGCCTTCACTCCCTTCCTAGGCACCAAGCTGTCCGGTAAATCATTAGAACCTGAGTTGATTGAAGGTAAAGATAAAAAGAAGGCTTTGCCCTCAGGAGAGAAAAGGGAAGAGAAGAGAGCGTTTTGGAACCTCTCTTCCTTTCGCTCCTCTCAATCTCACTTTCCTTCCAATTCCAAATCCAATTCTTTCCGAGCCAGGGAGTCCAGATCGAACAAGCCTCGCTGGGCAGACTCCAAGTTTCCCAAACAGAACCGGTCCTCCTTCTCCACCAAGGACAAAGGAGGCCTCAAGCCACTCTGAAAAATCTAGCAACAATGACAGGCTCGCTCCAGCTGGGGGCAGGCTTCAGGGATTCAGCCACGTTTGGGAGGGATCTACCTCAGACAGGTGGGTCTTAGACACCGTTTGTCAAGGCTACAAGATAGAATGCCATTCCACGCCTCGCGACATGTTCACTCCATCTCCTGAATCAAGCGATCCCAAAAAAACACCGCCTCCTGCTGGAAGCCATCAAGCGACTGCTGACCATTTGAGCCATCGGACCCGTTCCAAAAGATCGCTGTGGCTCAAAAATCTTCCCTGCAATCGGACCCACTGGGCAGACTTCCCATCTCTAAGTTCCCGCGGATTCCGAAGCTCTCCCAGAAGGTCTCGAGGTCAGCGCCGACATCGGCACGGCCGCCTCGGCCGTCGACAGTCTCGACATCGAAGCATCTGCCTTCTTCCGCGTCGATGTCCCAGTCGACTTCTAGCCAGTCTCCTCAGGAGGTGCCCTCTGTGTCTCAGAAGGCCAAAAAGAGGTCATCGCATGACGATATCTGACTGTAGTTTGTTGTGGCACTCTGACCGAGATGGCTAAAGGTCTCCCAAAACTACAGCAGGATTATAGAGCACTGAGCCACGGCAGTTAAAGCGGTGTTCACCTGGATTATTTCTGCAGTGTGGATGCAGCCCAAGACCCCTGCAATGCAGCCTTTGATTGCGTTGGTTCTATGTATTAAACACACACACAAACATAGAAGTGAAAGGCACCATGTTCTTAACCTCTTGGTCAATAAGGAGCTAAGGAGCTCTTTGTTTCATCTGCTCAAATGCTCTGTTTGCTGGGTAAACCGAAAAGCCAAGGGTGGCTCATTTGCGACTCTTTTCTTGAAAGGAAGAGCTTTCCCCCGAAATAAGAACTTCAGGTCTCATTGCCACTTACAAATAAATCAGGTTGTGATCCGACTCAATGGATCGATTTGACAACGGAGTGTGGTTCCCACTCCATTTGCTCTGATCGCATTTTCCCCCTGTAAAATAACCCACTTCACATGGCAAATTTAAATCGATTCCGATCCACATGTGGTTTACACTTGTGCAGAATCGATTTATCCAAAAAGATGTGGAAAACATCGATGTCAAAAAGACACAGATTAAATCAATATAGTGTGCAGCCCTCCTCTCTCAATAGCTTCAATGATTCGGTTCAAGTGGGAACCAGGGTCATTTGAACCAGTTCAAACCTATTTGCAATCTGGTTTAAAAGCTAGTGGGAATCAGGCCCCAGATTGTTGCAAGAAAGATGCAACACAATACCCAGCATTAAGGGATCTTGGGGAATTTGACAACAGAGTTGAACCAAAAATAGATTTGTTGCCATTGTTGAGTGCCTTCAAGTCATTTCTGATTTTCGGCAACTCTAAGGCCAACTTTTCACAGGGTTGGCAAGTTTTGTTAGAGGGGTTTTTCCCCTTACCATCCTCTGAGGCTGAGAGTGTGTGACTGTATTTTAAATTCTCTACTGCTATTTTGGTTTGAGCGCTTTGCTCATTCCTTCAGATGCCTGCTACTGGAGCTGCTCTTCATATTGTCAAAGAAACAGAATTGCAGAGTACAAACTAAAGCAGACAGGGTATGCATTTACACTGCAAAGTTAATGCAGTTTGATCCTATATTTTTAGTGGGTTTTTCGGGCTCTGTGACCATGTTCTAGAAGAGTTTTTTCCTGGCGTTTTGCCAGCATCTGTGGCTGGCGTCTTCAGAGGTGAAACGTCAGGAATAAACTGTTCTAGAACATGGCCACATAGCCCTAAAAACCCACTGAAAACTATGGATGCCGGCCCTGAAAATCTTCAGCATTCTCTGAAGATGCCAGCCACAGATGCTGGTGAAACATCAGGAATAAACTCATCTAGAACATGGCCACATAGCCCGAAAAACCCATAAAAATAATAATTTCAACTGTTTTGACCTGTTCAAGAGATGCTAGGAATTTGTACTGTTGTGGGTAGGGACCCAAGAAAGATGTCCTTAGTGATGGGTTCTTCTGTATTGTGGAAATTGTGCTGTTTGACCCTACTTATAACCACCATGGCTGCCATCCTCCAGGATCCTGGGATTTGCAGTTTCATGAGGCACCGGCACCCTTTGGCAGAGAAGGCTGAAGGCCTTGTGAAACTACAAATACTAGGCTTCCATAGGTTTATGTGTGCCAGCACTTAAAACGCATGATTTCACACTATGTAGATTCATCTGAAGCAGAGTTCTCACCACTTTCCCTGAGCTTTCAACATTCTTGGCTTTCTTTGGAGCAAGTCATGACAACACCTCAATAATGGCGCCGCTCTACATTTTGCCCTGAAATGCTTCATCTGAATGTTTGCTAATGGGAATGCCTTCCTTGTTTTGCAGCTTAGAAAGCAGGTTGTGCGACTGCATCAACAGCAGCATCGAGCAGCTCAAGCTTCTGCTGGAGAAAGAATTCCAGCGGCATCAGCCAAACTCGAAGCTGGAGAAAGCAGACATCCTAGAAATGACGGTGGACTATCTGAAACAGCAAAGCCAGCTGCAGGCAAAAGGTGGGTAGAACTGACTGGGTAGACTTAGATGCACGAAGGCCTGTGTCGAGACAAGCAACAAAACGTTGTATTTAATTCTCTACTGGGAGAAGGCCACTCCATTCTTTAGGCATGTGAGGAAACACATGCAAAACTGGGCCAGAAAATGGCATGGCATACCCTGGAAAATGGCATGGCTAGCAAACAAGAACCCCATACAGGTCCACTCCATTTCTATAATGTCGACTTTTATGGAAAAATAAATTAAACTATAGAACAAAATAAATAAATAAATAAAAAATTGGTGAGCCTAATGATGTGAAGAACTATCCCATTTCACCTCTAGAAACTGGTCTGAATTTCATTTAATTCTTTTGTTTGCCCAACTGCCAGTCAATTGTACCTACTGAATATCCATGGTCCTCAATGAATCTTTCTTGTGTTGGTTTCTATTTAATATTCCTCCTTTCCACAAGCGTACAATACCTACTCCTTGTTTCATACCCATGGGGAGCTCTGTTGGCCATGTAGCAAAGTACAATAACATCCAAAATCCACCTGACAGTGATACCTTTATTGGATCAACTGAAATATGCAAAATACATATTGCTATCATTGTACTTCTTGTTTCTTGAATGGTCATAGTTTGGGCACTGTCTTGGTGGAACTCATCGTCTGATTTAAGAGTAATTGGAAGGGGTCACAAAAACATTGCTTTCTTTTCTCTTATCTTCTCTCCAGTAGTAGGACCTGCTCCTAAAGACGCACAGGTTGACTTCAAACAAGGGTATTCCAGATGCCTTCATGAAGCCTTCCAGTTCATGCCCCTCTACAAAGTCCACACGGAGACCCAAGCCAAGCTAGTGAGCCACTTCAAACGCAATCAGCTGCCTACGCCTGAAGTTATGAGTTCACCTTCCTTGAAGAACTCCCCATCCAAGAACATCCAAACCCTCTGGAGACCTTGGTAGACAGATGGGAGGTAAAAAACCCAAAGGACTTTGATTCCAGAGGGAGGGTGGTACTCTTCTTTGTAGGGAACATTTCCTCTTCTTTATTATTTATGGGGGAGAGGGTCTGTTTTGGAGGGAGAAGGAGTGGTTGGGCCGTGCACCACAAGCAACGCAGCCTAGGTCCAATTTGGGAAGGGACATGTACCTTCATAATGAAGACGACGCTGTATGTTGAACGGCAACTTTGTACGTTGTCGGTGTAGTAAGATTTTCCAAATCGGGATGCTGCTAAAGGAGGGGGGGAGCTTTGGCGCTCCAGATGTTGTGGAACTACAACTTCCATCGTGCCTCAACAGTGGCCATATTGGTGCAGGCTGATGCGAGTTCAGAGTCCAAATAAATAAATGAAAGCCAACTCTGGAAGGCCATAGCTTCCGAAGCTCTTTAGAAGAAGCTCCTGTAGTAAAAATGTCACTCACCATATTCTTATCAACAGTTCTGCTTTTGTATCTCATTGAGGCTGCATCCGCAAAGCAGAAATAATGCAGTTTGAAATAGCTTTAACGGCCATGTCTTCAAATAATGCAGTTTGAAATAGCTTTAACGGCCATCCTATAGAATTCTGGGATTTGTGGTTCATTGTGGCATTAAATAGATCACTAAGCTACAAACCCCAAGCTTTCATAGCATACAACCATGACAGTTAAAGCGGTGTCAAACTGCATTATTTCCACAGTGTGGATTAGACCTAAGAGAGCCCTCTCTAACATCTGCACCATCTATAAGCTTCTTTACCTTGGTAGCTTGGCAGAAAGTTTTATTTTCATCTGATTTTAGATGGTGTGGGCCTCTCTTTCTTTCAAGAATAGACAAATCATGTTTCCTCTGTTACGAGGAATGGTGCCATTCTCAATGGGTGGTTTATGATTTGTATGTGTTTTTTTCCTGCTGCTGGGATCATTGTGCAGTGTGCATACTGTGTATGCTTTTTGTAAGACGTTACTGGAAGGGGAGAAAATAAAGAAAAATCTGCCTTGTACCTTTTTATCTGCTAGTTCGCTTGATTTCGACTTATGGACAAAAGAGATATCCTGACCATACTGTAGAAATAATCCAGTTCAACACCACTTTTAACTGCCATGGCCCCATGCTAGGCAATTCTGGGAACTGTAGAGCTCTGATCTGATGCCACAATATATTACAGTTCCCAGAATTTCATAGCATGGAGCCGTGGCAGTTAAAGTGGCATCAAACCGGATTAATCCTGCAGTGCAGATGCATCATAAATTACAAGCAGCACTGCTGTCATTGTCTCCATCCCAGACGGTTATCTACTAGAACCCGAACTTGGCACTTTTGTACTACAACTCCCAAAACTCCCCAGTGAGCTGGGAATCCTTTTGGCCATTCTAGAGTCCTATCTCCCAGCAGCCCCATTTCCTCTAAAATGGGTACATATCTATATTCCTGTTACATGGGATTAACACTTTAAGTTTTTGTGGCAACATTACAGTCTGTAAATATAACACAGCAGCGTTCTGCCCCAAAGAGTTTATATTCTAAGACAGAGGTGGGCAATCTCCAAATATTTTGGACTGCAAATCTCATAATCCCCAGCCATTGGCGATCCAGGTGAGGCTTGTAAGAGATGACGTTTAAAACTGCTCACCGTGGTCTAGGGAAAGGACATGAAATGAAGGGAAAGCAGAAACCCAACTTGAGATGCTACAGTGCTCCGCTCAGCCATAAAACCCATTGGGTGACCTTGGGCAAGTCACACTCTCTCAGCCTCAGGGGTGGCAATGGGAAACCTCTGAACAAAGCATGCCAAGAAAGCCCCATGATCGGTTCGCCTTAGAGCCACCATAAGTCAGAAATGACTTGAAGGCATGCAAGAAAAGCAACAAATTACTCATTTGGGCATCCAAAGACAATGGCAATAGGTCAAAGGTTCCATGACAGGAGTGGACAAAGGGGTATGTCAGCGCTGTTGGACTGCATCTCCCATGGGCCCTAGCCAAAGTAGCCAATATCTTCAAGTCTGGATAATAAAGACCACACTTTGCCCATTCCAGCTTTATGGTGAAACCTATCACCAGAGCTTGGAAGAGATGCTTTTCGAACTACAGTTCTCAGGATTCATCATGGAGAAATGTAAGATCCTGCATTTAAGTAGGGGAAAAAATGAAATGCATTTAGATATAGGATGGGGGACACCTGGCTTAAAGAAACTTATACGTGTGAAAGGGATTTAGGAGTCCAAGTGTTAAGGTAAACAAAGGGTCAATTAACCCATTCACAACCAATTATGCAAGTGAGGCATTTGTGAAAATTTCCAAACAGATCCAATTTATTCCAAACAGTCTCAGTCTGCATGCAGAGTTTCAGCCAAAGTCATCTCATTGACTGAACGTGCCAAACATGGCATAAACAGTTTTTATTAACCCACAAAATATTCATTGAGCATGCGTAGTTTAACATTCATTTATATATATATTCTTTGCACCTCATTTCATTGTATATCTCTATCTATCTGTTTGCCCTACTGACAGAGACTTTTTGTTCTTTTAGCCTTCTGATTTTCTGGGCATTCAGCCAGTCTTTAGTCTTATCAGGAACACTTGTTGCCATTAGCAGGCATTTGCTTCCCTCTTCCCTCCTAAGGTGGGGGCTACAAGCCAGATTCAAAAGGACAAGTTTTTCCTTTGGCTCTATTTCTCACTATGGCTGAACTGTTCATTATTGATCATTAATAGCAGAGATTATTGGTTATCAGTTGGTTATCAATGGCTTTATTAGTTTTCACCTTGACACAAGTAGACCACATGTTGAACTTGAGTTGAGAGTGAGATGCCGCGGCTAAAAAGGCCAATGCTGGCGAGACGTCAGGAATAAACTCTTCTAGGGCCCATTCCCACTTGTGGAAAAATCCGCATTGGGACCAGGCTGTGCTCCACTTAGGAAAGCGATTCTAAAAGGCCCCTCGTTCACACTAGGAAAAGGGGCCTGGTTTGGAATCGCTTTCTCAGCCGAGAACGCTTGTCGTTCCCACTGGGGCTGACAGGGAAGGATGACAGCCCATTACCCCCAATCTCTTTTTTTTTTGGGGAGGGGTGAATGCATTAATCGCAAATGCAATCTTGTGCACTTGCGAAAGATTGCATTTGCGATCACTGTAAAGAGAAAAAAACCCCACACACCTTTTTTGGGGGGGGAGGAATCCTTCCTTCCCCCCTTCCTTCCTTCCTTCCTTCCTCTTCCTTCCAACTCCTCCCTCCCTCCCTCCCTCCCTCCCTTCCTTCTCTTCTCTTCTCTTTTTTTTTGGGGGGGTGGTGGTGGGGTATTGATCGCAAATGCGATCACTGAAAAGGAAAAAAAACTCTCTCTCACACACAAATTCCCTATTCCTTGGGGGGCGGATCCTTCCTTCCCTCTTTCTCCCTTCCTTCCCTCTTCCCCTTCCTTCCTTCCTTCCTTCCCCCTCCCTTCCTCTTCCCCCCTTCCTTCTTCCCCCCTCCCTTCCTCTTCCTTCCCTCTGCTGCTGCTGCTGCTGCCTGCCTCCCTCGTGGCTGCTGCGAGTCCCGGCAGCAGCGCATCCTCCTTCTCCTCCTCTGCTGGGCCCATCCTGCTGCCAGGGCCCGTGCTCCTCCTGGGGCTGATGGGAGCAGCAGGATGGGCCCAGCAGAGGAGGGGGAGGAGGAGGAGCAGCAGCAGCAGAGGGAAGGAAGAGGAAGGGAGGGGGGAAGAAGGAAGGAAGGAAAGAAGAGGGAAGGAAGGATTCCCCCCCCCCAAGGAATAGGGAATTAGTGTGTGTGTGTGTGTGTGAGAGAGAGAGAGAGAGCGAGGTTTTTTTCCTTTTCAGTGATCACATTTGCGATCAATACCCCACCCCACCCCAAAAAAAAGAGAAGAGAAGGGAGGGAGGGAGGGAGGGAGGGAGGGGTTGGAAGGAAGAGGAAGGAAGGAAGGAAGGAAGGGGGGAAGGAAGGATTCCTCCCTCCCAAAAAAAGCGTGTGGTCTCTTCCAACTCTATGATTCTATGATTCTATGATTCTATGGCCCAGCTTTCTAGCCTATTCAGGTCACTTTGAATTTTGATCCTGACCTCTGGAGTATTAGCTACTCCTCCGAATTTGTTATCATCTGAAAATTTGATAAGTATGTCCCCAACTCTGTCATCCAAGTCATTAATAAAGATGTTGAATAGCATTGGGCCCAGGACAGAGCCCTGTGGGACCCCACTGGTCACTTCTCTCCAGGTTGAAAAGAAGCCATTGTTGAGCACCCTCGGGGTTTGGCCGCTCAACCAATTGCAAATTCATGTGACAGTTAACTTTTCTAGCCCACATTTTACAAGCTTGTTTTCAAGAATGTCATGGGGAACATTGTCAAAGGCCTTATTGAAATCAAGATATACTATATCCACAGCATTCCCTTCGTCTACCAAGCTGGTAATTTTATTTTAAAAAATCAGGTTTGTCTGGCATGACTTGTTTCTCTGAAACCCATGTTCACTTTTTGTGATTATGGCATTGCCTTCTAAATGTTCACAAACTCTCTGTTTAATTATCTGCTCTAGAATCTTTCCTGGTATTGATATCAGACTAACCGGACGATAATTGTTGGGATCCTCTTTTTTCCCCTTTTTGAAGATGGGCACAACGTTTGCCCTCCTCCAGTCTGCTGGGACTTCTGTTCTCCAGGAGTTCTCAAGGATTATTGCCAGTGGTTCTGATATTACATTTGCCAGTTCTTTTAATACCATTGGATGTAGTTCGTCTGGTCCTGGAGACTTATATTAATTTAGGTTAACCAGGTATTCCTGTACTATCTCTTTATTTATTCTGTACTGAAATTCCCCTAATCTGTCTTCTACTCCATTATCCTTAGGTTGAGCATCCTTTGCCTTTTCTGAGAAGACTGAAGCAAAGAAGGTGTTGAGTAATTCTGCCTTTCCTCTGCCCCCTGTTAGCAATGTCATAGAATCATAGAATCATAGAGTTGGAAGAGACCACAAGGGCCATCTAGTCCAACCCCCTGCCATGCAGGAACTCGAAGTCAAAGCATCCCTGACAGATGGCCATCCAGCCTCTGCTTAAAGACCCCTAAGGAAGGAGACTCCACTACACTCCGAGGGAGTGTGTTCCACTGTCGAACAGCCCTTACTGTCAGGAAGTTCCTCCTAATGTTGAGGTGGAATCTCTTTTCCTGCAGTTTGCATCCATTGTTCCGCGTTCTAGTCTCTGCAGCAGCAGAAAACAAGCTTGCTCCCTCCTCAATATGACATCCCTTCAAATATTTAAACACGGCTATCATATCACCTCTTAACCTTCTCTTCTCCAGGCTAAACATCCCCAGCTCCCTAAGGTGTTCTTCATAGGGCAAGGTTTCCAGACCCTTCACCATCTTAGTTGCCCTCCTTTGGACATGCTCCAGTTTCTCCACATCTTTTTTGAATTGTGGTGCCCAGAACTGGACACAGTATTCCAGGTGGGGCCTGACCAAAGCAGAATAGAGTGGCACTATAACTTCCCTTGATCTAGAAACTATACTTCTATTGGTGCAGCCTAAAATTGCATTGGCTTTTTTGGCTGCCGCATCACACTGTTGACTCATGTTCAGCTTATGGTCTACTTGGACTCCTAGATCCCTTTCACATGTGGTCTCATTCAGCCAGCTGTCCCCCATCCTATATCTGTGCATTTCATTTTTCCGCCCTAAGTGCAGAATGTTACATTTCTCCGCATTGAATTTCATTTAGTTAGCACTGGCCCAGCTTTCTAGTCTATTCAGGTCATTTTGAATTTTGATCCTGTCCTCTGGGGGATTAGCTACTCCTCCCAGTTTAGTGTCATCTGCAAATTTGATAAGTATGCCCCCAATTCTGTCATCCAAATCGTTAATAAAGATGTTGAATAGCACTGGGCCCAGGACAGAACCCTGTGGGACCCCACTGGTCACTTCTCTCCAGGATGAAAAGGAGCCATTGTTGAGCACCCTTTGAGTTCAGCCAGTCAACCAATTACAAATCCATGTAACAGTTAACTTGTCTATCCCACATTTTGCAAGCTTGTTTGCAAGAATGTCATGGGGAACCTTGTCAAAGGCCTTACTGAAATCGAGGTATACTATATCCACAGCATTCCCTTCATCTACCAAGCTGGTAATTTTATCAAAAAAAGAGATCAGGTTCGTTTGGCATGACTTGTTTCTCTGAAACCCATGTTGGCTTTTTGTGATTATGGCATTGGCCTCTAAGTGTTCATAGACTCTCTGCTTAATGATCTGCTCTAGAACCTTTCCTGGAATTGATGTCAGACTAACTGGACGATAATTGTTGGGATCCTCTTTTTTTCCCTTTTTGAAGATGGGGACAACGTTTGCCCTCCTCCAGTCTGCTGGGACTTCTCCTGTTCTCCAAGAGTTCTCAAAGATTATTGCCAATGGCTCTGATATTACATTTGCCAGTTCTTTTAATACTCTAGGATGTAGTTCATCTGGTCCTGGAGATTTATATTCATTTAGGTTAACCAGGTATTCCTGTACTACCTCTTTACTTATTCTGTGCTGAATTTCCTCTGTTCTGTCTCCTGTTCCATTATCCTTAGGTTGAGCACCCTTTGCTTTTTCTGAGAAGACTGAAGCAAAGAAGGTGTTATTCATCTTGTTGTTCGTGTTGCGGTTACGAGCCTTCAAGTCATTTCCGACTTGTGACAACCCCAAGCTATCCTGTTTTTTTTTTGTTTTTTTTGGGGGGGGGGGGTTGGCACATTTCTTCAGAGGCGGTTTGCCATTGCCATTTTCAGAGGCTGAGAGAGTGTGACTTTTTCCAATGTTACCTAGGAGTTTCGTGGCTGACCTGGGATTCAAACCCTGGCATCCAGAGTCATATTCCAGTGCTCAAAACTGGTTCACATGTAGACATGATGTAGTTCAACCGCACTTTTACAACTCCTTCATCCTTCAGAACTGAGTTCTTTGGCTTCTTCTTCTTGTTGTTGTCTAAAGTTCATTTCCGACTGGTGGCAACCCTAAGGTTCATTTCCGACTGGTGGCAAACCTAAGGTTCATTTTCGACTTGTGACAACCATAAGGTTCATTTCCAACTGGGGGCAAACCTAAGGTTAATTTCTGACTCGTGGCAACCATAAAGTTCATTTCCAACTTGTGGCAACCCTAAGGTTGAAGCTATCCTGGGGTTTTCTCCTGTCTCTTATTGATCTCTATGCATGTTCCTCTTCCAGTCCTGTGCACCTGGAAAAGGAAAGAGAAAGCAGGGTTGATTGGGGGGGGGGGGTTGAGATGTCTATCTTCCCTTTTGAAGCTCATTGCTTGCGATATTCCAAATGGAAATTCTCCAACTGAGGGTGTGATGACTCACTCACCTAATTGTAGGTACATTGGCTCAACATCCTGGAATAAAAGTTCACCATGCCCCATCTCAGAAGATTTTCCCAATCTCTCTGCAGGGAAGAGAAAGCAATTTTTCATGCCACCCTGTTCTTCTTAGGTGAAAGTGACAGCGACAGCTTGTAGCATCTTCCACTGGTCCACCCTTTGAACACATCGGTCTCACTCACTCTGCGGGTATGTCTAATTCCTCAGTTTTGAGCATTTGCCACACGGTGAAGCTCCCCAAAATGGTCATGAGGGGTGCCATCTCTTTCTACAGTCTTGCGGGATCCGGGATGTATTTTATGATTGCCCCTAAGATTCTAATTGCCTTCACCTGAAAAGACAAAGACGTTCTAGCCTCAGTCATAAATGGACACCTCATGGAGACAAGATTAAGGACAGACCTTGCGATGGAGTCTTTACCTTTGCCTTCCGCAGTTGTCTCATCTCCTCAGGAGAACAGCAAACTCTCTCCGTCAATACTAATAGCAAACGATGCACCATGGTATCCAATCTGCAGTTGGGTGCAAGAAGGACTCCATACAGGACCTTTTCACAGACCCTGGCAAGAGAAAAGGAAGAAAAGAGGAATCACACATCTTTTGTGGCTTTCAGATTCAGAGAGGCAAGGCTCAGTCCACAGGGATGTTTGTGAGAGGAAGAGAGGAAGGAATCCATTTACCATTCCTCAGAACCCAGAATGTGGCCCACGAAGAGATCCGTATTGCCCTCGGCAACACTGGTTGTGATATCCATGGCTTTTGGGGGGGATGAGGAGGAAAACAGCCAGCATAACCCATGCAGACTCTCTGTTGGCTGTCACGGGGGGCAAAAAAGAAAGAGGGGGGAATTAGGTACCTGGCCTTTGCTTGTCAGAAACCTTGGACAGTGTTGAGCAAATGTATTTGCTGGAGTGAGCATTGGCAGGTTGGCTGACCCACAACCAACTCCAATGCCCAAAATTCCAGAGCCTTGAGCCAGGGCACTCAAAGTGGTGCCAAACCGGGTCGTTTCTCCAGTCTGGATGCAGCCTATGATGTGAGCTGAAAAGCCTACCTGGTTCCAGCCTACCTAGAATCATAGAATCATAGAATCATAGAATCATAGAGTTGGAAGAGACCACAAGGGCCATCCAGTCCAACCCCCTGCCATGCAGGAACTCCCAGTCAAAGCATCCCCGACAGATGGCTATCCAGCCTCTGCTTAAAGACCTCCAAGGATGGAGACTCTACCACACTCCGAGGGAGTGTGTTCCACCGTCGAACAGCCCTTACTGTCAGGAAGTTCCTCCTAATGTTGAGGTGGAATCTCTTTTCCTGCAGCTTGCATCCATTGCTCCGCGTTCTGGTCTCTGGAGCAGCAGAAAACAAGCCTGCTCCCTCCTCAATATGACATCCCTTCAAATATTTGAACAGGGCTATCATATCACCTCTTAACCTTCTCTTCTCCAGGCTAAACATCCCCAGCTCTCTAAGTCGTTCCTCATAGGGCATGGTTTCCAGACCCTTCACCATCTTAGTTGCCCTCCTTTGGACCCGCTCCAGTTTCTCCACATCCTTTTTGAATTGTGGTGCCCAGAACTGGACACAGTATTCCAGGTGGGGCCTCACCAAAGCAGAATAGAGAGGCACTATTACTTCCTTTGATCTAGACACTATACTTCTATTGATGCAACCTAAAATAGCATTGGCCTTTTTAGCTGCTGCATCACACTGCTGACTCATGTTCAACTTATGGTCTACTTGGACTCATAGATCCCATTCACAAGTAGTTTGATTCAGCCAGATGTCCACCATCCTATATCTGTCCATTTCATTTTTCCTCCCTAGGTGCAGAACCTTACATTTCTCCGCATTGAATTTCATTTTGTTAGCGTTGGCCCAGCTTTCTAGTCTATTCAGGTCATTCTGAATTTCAATCCTGTCTTCTGGAGTATTGGCTACTCCTCCTAATTTGGTGTCATCTGCAAATTTGATAAGTATGCCCCCAATTCTGTCATCCAAGTCATTAATAAAGATATTGAATAGCACTGGGCCCAGGACAGAACCCTGTGGGACCCCACTGGTCACTTCTTTCCAGGATGAAAGGGAGCCATTGTTGAGCACCCTTTGAGTTCGGTCAGTCAACCAGTTACAAATCCATGTAATGGTTACCTTGTCTAGCCCACATTTTACGAGCTTGTTTGCAAGAATGTCATGGGGAACCTTGTCAAAGGCCTTACTGAAATCAAGATATACTATATCCACAGCATTCCCTTCATCTACCAAACTGGTAATTTTATCAAAAAAAGAGATCAGATTTGTCTGGCAAGACTTGTTTCTCTGAAACCCATGTTGGCTTTTTGTGATTATGGCATTGGCCTCTAAATGTTCACAGACTCTCTGCTTAATGATCTGCTCTAGAATCTTTCCTGGAATTGATGTCAGACTAACTGGACGATAATTGTTGGGATCCTCTTTTTTCCCCTTTTTGAAGATGGGCACAACGTTTGTTGCTCTGAGATGAATTTTCCACTCAAAAGATCTATGGAAGAGGAGCCCTGGGGCCTCTCTGTGCCCTGAGAAGGACCAAGCCTTCTTGGGGGAGGCAGAGAGGCTTGTGAGGTTGGGATCATTTCCAGGTCAACTCTGTGCCTTACCTCCAATTCCAATTCCTCATCCACAGATTCGATAGGGAAGCGTTGGCAGGGAACGATGTATGGAACCAGGGCATATTCCTCTTGTCCCTGGATGCTGTGTAAAAAAGTACAACGAAGTGAGATTTCCAATAGCAGCCCTTCGATTTTATTATTATTGATTGATTGTCTAATGAAAAGGAAAGGCAGGAGAGAGCTGTGTTGGCTCAGAGGAGAAACAAAACAACTCTTCTCCTTCCCCAGGATACCATCAATCCGGGCAACAAAACTACCTTGGTGACTGGTCGACATTTGTACCATGCTGTTCACTGTCTCTGAGACTGAGAACCTCCTCCAGCTCCTGAGAATCAACAACAACAACAACAACAATATAATGTATTTATATTCCACCATTTCCCTAGAGACATCCCTAACCATATAAGGACCTCTGGGTCACCAGGTCTCCTTTTCCTTACCAACTCAAAAGGAAGATGACCCACCTCAATACTTGGAGAGGTGTCCATGTCCTCCCTGGCATCTTCTAAGTCTGACTCTGAAGCTCTGAAATGGGGGTAAGGAAAATCCCATAAGACATCAAACTATCTTTCCTGTCTACGAAAGCTCTAGAAAGTCCACTGGGCAAACACAGGGCATCTTTAGGTCACACATATTGTGAGCATCAGTCCTCCCAGTTGAGACCAAATTACCTCACTGAATTTGACTGAGTCGAATACACAGTTTCCATTTCACAACCATCATAATCCTTTAAATAACAGGGTTCAAGAAGTGAAAGCCCTGATCCTAAGTAGCTTTTTCAAAGGAAGAGGAGACAGGGGATACCCTATTACCCCTGTCCCCCACCCTCTTCGATAAGATGGCTTCATCCACACTCATATTCTCCAGGGATTCTGCCTCAATACTGTAAGGAGAAAGAAGACAACAGAACAGAAGAGAAACTCAGCTAGGGGAAGGCCAGGCTTTAACTTGTGGCAGCTGTTCTGTTGGGGTTTAAGTTTTCTAAGACTTCAGCCTTTCTTAAGGAAACCCAAAGGATCATGAAAGGCAAGCCTTTTAGGGCCACGCTTTGAATCAGCACAGCAGCAGAAATGTGTCTTGAGGTTTTGAAAACAACACTTTAATTATTAATGGCTTGAATGTACACCAGCATAGAGGCTATGTCCTAACCTATCAAATGAATCATTCAGGTAAAAGAAGAAATCTTTATCTCACCATCTTTGCAAACAAAGAGGGTAGAAAAAGAAGATGGGACACCTCCTCTATCTGTGGAGGGAGAGAGAGCACTGCAAATATATTCCAATAGATTCTCCCTCCTTGGCCCAAAATACTTTTGAATTTGGAGATTCCTAACCGCTTAAGGATCTGTGGGTCATGAGCTCTCTCTTTCCTTACCAAATCACAGGGAAGTCGATCTATTCCAAGGTTTTCAGAGCTGTCCAGCTCAGCCCAAGGATCTCCTAGCTCTGGACATCTGAAATGAAACATCAAACCATGCGTAATGTAGCCTACAACCCTGAAACAGAAGGCAAGAAGCCACAATAGATTAAGAGGTGAAGCATCATGCACACCTAGCCTTAATACTCCAAACAGTTTAGTTTTGGGACATGAGAGACACACAGGAGACGGAATCAGGCGAAAAAATCAACAGTAACACGCTAATAATAAATAATAATAATAATAACTATTATTGTTATTATTTCTAGTCCGCTCCTCTGAACAAGCAATCGAGGCGGATTACAACAGAGGTTATAAACCATTCTGGGCATAAAATGCTGTTTGAAAACACTGAAATTCTCAACCATGTTGACAACTCTCAGGCCAGAATGCACAGGGGAGCCATTAAAATCCACAAGCACCTGGATAACTTCAACAGGAAAGAAGAAACCCTTAGATTAAACAAAATTTGGCTTCCTACTCTTTCATACCAGGCTAAATTTGAAGTATAATTTAAGGTCAATTCGAATGCAAACATGGGTTTTACGTTATTGCAAATTAACTCTTCGCACGCAAATTCGGGCAAGAGGGAAGCCAATTCGAATGCAATCATGGGTTTTACTTTATTGCGAATTAAAGCTTCGCATGCAAATTCGGGCAGGAGGGGGTTATTTTCGGGTAATGGGAAGTAATTCCGAACGGAGCAGGGGTTCTTCCGAATGGAGCAGGGGTTCATGTAAATTCGCTAAACAAGCGAATTTACATGAATCCACATTGGCTCCATTCGGAGTTGGGAGAAATTCCTCCCGTTTGAAAGAGTCCCCAAAAAATAGCAAGATTAAGGACCTTATCACACTAGACCAATTCGGAGTGAATCTGAAGTGACCTTGGAACTGATTTCTGTGAATTCACATGTTACCAAATTCACTGAATTCTGGGGTGACTTTGGATTGGATTTGAATGGCTTCATAGTAACAGCATTCATGTGTGATAATTAGAATCATAGAATCATAGAATCATAGAGTTGGAAGAGACCACAAGGGCCATCTAGTCCAACCCCCTGCCATGCAGGACCTCCAAATCAAAGCATCCCTGACAGATGACCATCCAGCCTCTGTTTAAAGGCCTCCAAGGAAGGAGACTCCACTACGCTCCGAGGGAGTGTGTTCCACTGTCGAACAGCCCTTACTGTCAGGAAGTTCCTCCTAATGTTGAGGTGGAATCTCTTTTCCTGCAATTTATATCCAGTATTCCGCGTCCTAGTCTCTGCAGCAGCAGAAAACAAGCTTGCTCCCTCCTCAATATGACATCCCTTCAAATATTTAAACAGGGCTATCATATCACCTCTTAACCTTCTCTTCTCCAGGCTGAACATCCGCAGTTCCCTAAGGCGTTCCTCATAGGGCATGGTTTCCAGTCCCTTCACCATCTTAGTTGCCCTCACATGAATTCAATGCGTATTCATGTGAATTTATTTGCGTAGGTGCAGAGTGACTCTGGATTGGGGCTGCCAAAACCCTCATCTGATAAGGGCCTAAGACTCAGCAAATGCAAAGGAGAAACCACCCAGGGTCAGGGGTTTTCCTAACAGACAAGGATCACTATTTAAGCAGACAATAATCCTCTTTGCCTATCTTCTACCCTGAGGCCCTGCCTTCAACAACAGAAGAAGACACAGATTAACATGGAAATCACTCCTCCCTCCCCAGGGTCACACAGTGTGTATATACCCCAGTCTCTTCCATGCCAGCATTCTCTGAAGGTGCCAGCCACAGATGCAGGTGAAATGTCAGGAATAAACTCTTCCAGAACATGGCCACAGAGCCCGAAAAACCCACAAAAATCTATGGATGCCAGCTATGAAAGCCTTCAACTCCCCATAACAGTTCCCATAACAGTTTCGTGGAGAATTTGGCAGGCATATGTTTTGTGTGCTTGGCCACAGGGCCCTTCCCACCATCTCTTTTCTAGCTCTCTTTGCTAGCTAGGTTTCTAGGTAGAAAAAATGAAATGCATAGATATAGGATGGGGGACACCTGTCTTAAGAAGATTACATGTGAAAGGGATTTAGGAGTCCAAGAAGACCACAAGTTGAACATGAGTCAACAGAGTGATGCAGCAGCTAAAAAGGCAAATGCGATTCTAGACTGAATCAATAGAAGTATAGTGTCTAGACAAAGGGAAGTAATAGTGTCATTCTATTCTGCCAAATTCCAGTTTGGTTCACACATAAAAAAAAAGTATAGCATGTGGAGAGTGAGATCTGTCTGTCTCCCCTTCTATCACCCTTTAAATCCTAGAAAGGCTATTTATGTTAGTAAAGGATTGTGTTTACTTGAGAATGGGTGGCCATATGGGTGGACTCCAAGCCATGAGTGATGGTGATGATGATGATGATGATGATGATGTAGAAGAAGAAGAAAAATGATCCATACTAGATGTTAAATATACTGGGCATGCCATTGGGTAGGATTTGCAATCCCATAATCTCTTTCCGTCACCCTCTTTTTGTCTCTCCTGCTAACTCCAAATTCCAAAATTCCCAAACCCAAAATACTCCAAAATCCAAAGTTGTCTACATGGCTGGCCGAGAAAGTAACATCTTTGCTTGCTGATAGTTTGGTGTACATAAACTTTGTTTCATGTACAAAATTATCAAAAATACTAGGTATAAAAGTAGCTTCAGGCTATGTGTATAACCATAAATGAATGAGTCCTAAATGTATTTTATTGATGTATTTTTGTTGTTGTAACCCACCTCGATCCTTAGGGAGAGGTGAGATATAAATAAAATACATTACTATTATTAAATGAATGGCATGTTTAGACTTCGTTCCCATCTCCAATATATCTCATTAAGTGAATGCAAATATCTATCTATCTATCCATCTATCTATCTCCTGTAATCTGAAACACTTCTGGTCTCAAACATTTCATATAAGGGAGACACAAGTTGTATTGTCAGCAGACCCTAGGAAAATAGTCTGCGACATGATCATGATAATCATCACCACCACCACCACCACCTGATGATGATCATCATCATATTTAGTATGGGGTTGTGGGGTTATAGTCAGCAGAAGAAACCAGAGACATGTTTCCAACCGATAGATTGGAGTGCTCAACTGATAGATAATTTATCCAAATGTATTTTGGCTTCATTGTTCTCAAACGAACAAAAAGAAACAGGCTTAAAATGTATTGTGCTTATATATATGCACACACACACACACATACTGTATGTACTTGAGACTCAATTTCAGACTCGACTTGAGACTCGACTTAGAATCATAGAATCATAGAGTCATAGGGCCATCTAGTCCAACCCCCTGCCATGCAGGAACTCCAAATCAAAGCATCCCCGACAGATGGCCATCCAGTCCCTGCTTAAAGACCTCCAAGGAAGGAGACTCCACCACACTCCGAGGGAGTGTGTTCCACTGTCGAACAGCCCTTACTGTCAGGAAGTTCTTCCTAATGTTGAGGTGGAATCTTTTTTCCTGCAGTTTG